>LOEQ01013202.1:6607-22462 GCA_001685075.1 Bramus lutescens | reverse complement strand
TATCCTTTGTGTATAGGAGGGCAACTGATTTTTTGGAGTTGATATTGTATCCTGCAACATTACTAAAGGTGTTTATCAGCTGTTGGAGTTCTTTGGTAGAGTTTTTGGGCTTCCTTATGTACACTATCATATTATCTGAAAATAACTAAAGTTTAACTTCTTCCTTTCCAATTCGAATATCCTTACCTCCTTATGTTTTCTTATTGCTATTGCTAGAACTTCAAGCACTATATTGAAGAGGTATGGAGAAAGTGGACAGCCTTGTTTTGTTTCTGATTTTAGTGGAATGGCTTTGAGCTTCTTTCCATTTAATTTGATGTTAGCTGTTGGCTTGCTGTCCGGGAAAGCAGGTTACAAATCAGAAGAATTAAGTAAAGTGGAACAAAGCCCTTATAATTCTGTTCAGAAGGCAAAATTATATGTTATTCATGTGGTACTAAGGGGTTTTAAAGAACCTTTCTTATAGTTACTGATTCATAATATGCAGAAAGAGTTGTTTTGCATATTGAAATGACTGAATTTATATCAGATGATACAGAACTGACTTTATTATTCATTCAGGTGCAAGACATAATCAGGAATACACTTTGTCCTATATACATAACTTACCTCTAATACCATATGGGTCTGCAAGGTCCTCTAGCACAAGGTAATGCGGAAATTGATCAATTATTGATTGTTGCAGGCCTCAGAATTTCATGAAAAATATCATGTCAATAGCAAAGGTTTAAAGAAAGAGTTTTCCAGTACATGACAACACACTAAGAAGATTATAAAGAGATGTCATGCTTGTTCTTTCTATAAACAAACACCATTGCCTTCAGGGAGTAACCCAAAAGGTACTCAAAGGAATGCGATCTAGCAGATGGCTGTGTTCCACTTTATGGAAATTGGAAAATCAAAATATGTACACCACACCATAGACATGTATTGAGGTTTTCACTGGGCAAATGCCTTGAGCTTGGAAAAGGCTGACTCAATAATCACATATTTATTAGAAGTTATAGCCATCATGGGTATTCCTGTACAAATAAAGAGACAATGGTCCAGCATATGTATCTAAGAAAATGAAACTGGTTTTGCTTATTATAATATAAAGCGTATTACAAGTCATACAATCCTACAGGTCAGGCAGTTATACAAAGGTCAAATCAATCTATAAAAGATATGCTAAACAAAGAGAAAGGGATGGAAAATACCCCCATAAATAGATTGCATAATGCTTTATTAACCTTGAATTTTCTTGACACTAACAAGAAAGGAATAACAGCAGCAGAGAGACATTGGATAATGGAAAAAAAACTTCTGAATTGAATCAACCAGTGTATTTCAAGGATGTGTTGACCTCACAATGTAAACCAGGAGACTTATTACATTGGGGAAGGAGTTCCACTCTTGTTTCCACAGGAGAAGAATTATTATGGATACCATCAAATTTAATAAAGATTAGCTTTGAAAGAGAACCTCTTGAGAAAGAGAAATGACACCTCATCCACAATGGTGACAACCATATAGGTTGTAAGGAAACCATATAGGGTTGGTGCTGGGTTCTGCTCTTGTCTTTACAGGAAAATACACATCTTTAAAAATTCAAGGGACCCTGGACGTTTGGATGCTGACAGAAGGAAAAATAACTATTCATCAAGCATCATCAAGAGAAAGGAAAATGACTTATGAGAACAAGTGATCAAATCATATACATACATACATATACATACATATATATGTATATATGAATATATAGAGCTGTCTCTAGAGTTGGACAATGACTCTGTTTGTCTCTAAATCTAAACATGTTGTTAATAGGACCATTCAGAGTTTCTGTCTCCTGTCAGGAGCCATCTGGTATGGGACAGAAGAAAGACTTTAGGAAAAATTTTTCTTTCTTTATATCTATTTTGTCTATATCATATTCCTCATTGAATGTATGTCTATATAAGTACTGTTTAAGTTTTCTACTATGAACAATAGAGTTTCTTACAGATCCCTTTTCTGCAGTAATCTTTGAAGTTTCCAGGAAGAAGATGGGGCCCCACAGCAACAACTCTAGTTGGTTGAGATGACATCATGATGCTGATAGCGCTACTACAAGACCAGTTTTTGGGTACCAGCTGCTGAAATGGTGCACTTTCTCATGACATTCTGGCCAGAACTAAAAATAAGAACTTTGGAAAAAGCCCTATCAACTGCTCAGAAATCATTTGTAACTATCCTATACAGTAATCTCAAAACTTAACCAACACTTTTCTTTCACAGGATCCCATAGAAGGAACATCACCCCCATAAGAACTGGAAGCAATTCTTGAAGAGGACCTCCCCTTTCCCAGCAAAGATTGTCCTCAGGGTTGGGAACACCAATTAGGGGTTTTTGATTATTATTTGTATAAGGTGGCCGCTTGGGGTAGAAACTATGTAGGCCCAATCAAATAAAAAAGGGGGAAATCAAATGGGATAATAGATAATAATAATAATAATAGTGGGTAATAGAGTGAATACTTGTGATTTATTATTTATGGATAATTAACATTGGTATAGTTTTCTGCATGTTGATACAAGTTCAAATTAAATTTGTTATTTTTTGTTTACATTATTTGTATACCTATGCAAAGTTATTCTATCAGATTGTATACATGCATGTTTCTATCTCTGTTTAGGATATTGTGTATATTAATACAACTTTTAGGATATATTTTCTTATTGCTTTATATATTATTCTTACCTCCAATCAAGATACTTATATACTGTTTACATTTTGAGGTCATTGTCCTCATTTGCTGCACATTTGTTTACAGATTATTTAATATTCAGACATGAAGTCTTAGTCTTTGAGTTATACAGGTATTAAATATTATAGGTCAATAGTTGTTCATTTTTGTTATACATATAGTCAGATAAATTAGACTCTTTAGATACACAGAGATTGTATTCTGCCTAGATATATAGTCTTCAACCACTTCAAGGAACTATAGAATATGGCATTTAAAGAACTTAGGGTTCTGTTGACAGGAGATATGATTGCTCCTGACAGCACCAATCTATACCCAAGAAAATGTTGAGCACCAAAGATACTCTACTCGGAGTTTGTTTTCTTCTTGGCACAATTGGCGTTTGCACAAGAAACTGCCCATGCTTCAACCACTGAGAAAGTACATGTTATGTGGACTGAATAAGCAGAACACAAGGAAAAGGACTGTCAAACCTTGTCTAGACAGGGTGAGATGGTTCTGAAAATTTTCCTGTCTCTGAAAATGGTCTGTCAATTACACTAGGCCTTAGCCAAAGTTGGTTGCTTCAACATTGCAAATGAGACTTTGGGTGATTGCTCAGATAGTCAATTGTCTCCATCATATGCTGCTTGCTTTGGGAGCTGCTTGATTGCACTTGCTGCCTACTCAAGTAATTTTATCTTCCTTCTCAGTCCTTTGATGGGGTTGAAGATTAGATAGTCGTAGTTGCTTTCCTCTTAGGGTTTTACCAAGCCTATTTCCAATGCAAGACTTACTCTGTGGAATAAAATGTCTATTAAAACATTTATCATATGTTCATTGCTTAATAGTGTTTATGTTGGTTGTAATTTTATACTTGATATCTGTTCCTATTGTATATAGTTTTTTTTATTGGGTTTGGACAGCTTTTATCTAGAAAAAAAGGGGGAGTGATGGGGAATATTTGTCAACCAATTATCTTTAAGAGTTGGGACCAAGTTAGGGTGTGGCTTTCTGGGACCTGGACAAAACTGTGTGTGGCCCAGATGTCCTCTCTCTGTGTGGTTCCCTTGCAGCAAAGCTAAGCTTGGACTCCTCATTTCTGTTTCGTGAGTTTTCCCTTTATAATGAATAAAAATATAATTGTTTCATCTTTTAGCTAGCCTGGTTCTTTCCCTAATTGAGCTAACTTCTATAGTGAATCCTCTTCCTTTTAAATAGTTCTGCAGGTAAGCTGTCATGAGAACATAAAAGTAACTAATAAACACTGTATTTAAACAGTAAGCAACCTCAGAATCAATGAATAGTTTCTGTCTTTTAGCTTTACTGCTTCTAATAGTCTGCTGAGGGTATTTTAGTAACTATTATATCTAGATTACTGCATTTAGCAATCCCTGCTTCAGAAGTAGATTTTATTGCCAATTCTTAATTTAACTAGAATTGCTGAGACATTTATCAGAATAATAATGCTTTTCTTCATCATTAATTTGAGATTTTAATAAGAAATATAATGAGCAGGATCATTATAGTAATTTAGATTACACAACAGAAAGGAGGATTTCTTTTATAATTTTACATAGAGAGATGCTATTCATGTGCATGTGTTTATGTGTATGTACATATATAATATATGTATTCCATATACTACTAAACTATATAAAATCTCTCATATTCCTTTATTAAGTATATACAAAGGCTACATTTTCTGAAAATATAATCTAAGTTAATACAAAAAGCATTTTTAAAAAGATTAAATTTATATAAGTTCACTACTCACATATTTTTGTGTGGTTTCTAGAATATTTACCCTGTTGTTGGGTTGTTCACTAATTGCTAGATCATCAAAACTAAGAGTCATACTTTCATATGAATTTTAATATTAAGTATTTTTATTTTTTAAAGAAATGTTTTTTTTTTATTTTATGAGTATGAGTGTTTTACTTGCATGTAATTACTTTGACTGCACGTATGCCTGGTGCCTGCAGAACAAGGGAAGAGGACACTGATTCCTTAGAACTGGATAGCAGCATTCTTAAAAGTGAAATTAGAAGACCTGCCACATGGACTCTGGGAACAGAATTTGTTTCCTCTGCAAGAGTAGCAAGAGCTCTTAACTGCTGACCATTTCTCTAGTCCTGCTTTTTTATAGCATCTATTAGAAATTTGTTAGGAATTGCTCATATCTATCTACCAAGCTAAAGATTTATATGATTACTCCTTGTCTTCTTTATTTTTGCACCCATTGTGCCATATTTGCCACATAAATGCTCAGTAAATGTTTTGATTTGGTATGATCAATTATAAAGACTAGTTGAGAACTGGATCCTGTTCTTCACCTTCACAGAATGTCTTTGTTTTTATTTTATTTTTTTGCTGACTTAATTGGAGTATTTCATGAAAAATCCATTTCTCCTGAAGGATGAAGTTTTTGAAGTTATTCCTCAAACAACATAGCACAACACATGGCCTCAACTATCTATGAGTGGCCAGGATTTCATCAAACCCCTCTTTGTCTCTTTCTCTGATTCTATTGGCATTGCACCCTGCTTCCAGAATTCCTTAATTATTATCTGATTGCTCTATTGTTTTTGACAGTCTCACATGGCATCTATTTCTTGAATGAATTATCCTATTAGATTTGGAACCTTTGCAAGCAAAATTTTTGTGACTTGTCATTATAAATCTTCTGTCCTTAAAACACCTCTAGCTCTCTCCTTCCCTATTTCTCCCTAACAACTCTCTATCTTATGGTCTGCTTCTTGGAATCTCTTACCATGTATCTTCTCTTAAATTGTGTACTTTAAATGTTCTTGGTTTTTGGACTAGCAAGTCTCCTGCAAGTAAGTTGCTCCAGTGATTTCCCCTCCATCGATAGGACCCTGTAACCTACAAATCCCACTCTGCACCAAAGCCACCCATTCCCCACAATCTCAGAGGATCTTTGATTCACAGACTGTGACTGCACAGAGCAAATTAAGAGGTGAGTGACTAGCCTTCAGCTGGACAGCCCAGTCTCTAGACCCTAGGTCCTAAGGCAAAACCTCAGGCTCCTCCCCTGCCCCAACTTCACTGGCCAACCATCAGGCAAGTCTCCTGTAGATAGGCTGCTCAGTGCCCTACATTGATCAGACCCTATAAGCTAAAATTCCACTCTGTACCAAAAACCACCCATCACCAATGACCTCTTCAGCTCTCGGATTCACACACTGTAACTGCACAGAGCAGACCAAGAGGTAAGTAACCAATTCCCCAGCTGGATAGCCCAGTCTTTAGGCTCTAGGCATCTCCCCCACCTGCCTCAGCTGCACTAGCCGTCAAGTAGGAAAGCCACCTTCAGTTAGGCTGCTCTAACATATCCCACTATCTACCAGACCCTGCAATCTACAAGTCACACTTCATCCCACACCCACCCATCCCTGGAGACTTCAGTATCTCCCTGAGACACAGTCACTACACAAAGCAGACAAAGAACAGTTCCCTACCACACAGACAGCAACTGCCAAACCGGTATAAGAGAAGATCCCTTAGATACAGACACCAACTACAGCCTAGGAACAAATACACTGCCTGCACCATTTGGTGGAAGAGATAGTTAGGCGTTAATTCAAGAATACATTCAATAACCTGAAAAGCAACATGGCAACACCAGAAACCAGTGGTCCTACAATAGGAAGACCTGTACATGTTAAACCAGAGGAAGCAGAAGAAAAAAAAACCCTTAAATATAACTTTATGAAAATGATAGAGACCCTTAAAGAGGAAATGAAAATTTCCCTCAAAGAAATGGAGGAACAGACAAACAAAAATTAGAAGAAGTCAATACATTTCTTTAGGAAGCCCAGGAAAACTAAGAAAAAACAAACAGGTGAATAAAACACTTCAAACAGTAACGATGTGAAAAATCAAATAGAGGCAATAAAGAAAACACAAACTGAAGGATTTATGGAAATTGGAAATCTGGGTAAATGAACAGAGATTACAGATCCAGACATATCAAGCAGAATACAGAGCTGGAAGAAAGAATCTTGGGCATTGAAAAAACAATAGAAGAAATAGTTATATCAGTCAAGGCAAACCTTAAATCCAACAAATTCTTAACACAAATCATTCAAAATCTGGGATACCATGTAAAGATCAAACCTAAGAATAATAGGGGTAGAAGAAATCAAGCTCAAAGGCACAAAACATATATTCAACTAAATCATAGAGAAAAACTTTCCCAAGCTGAAGAAGGGTACTATTATGAAGATATAAGAAGATTATAGAACACCAAAAAGACTGAAGACAAAAATGTCCTTTTGCCATATAATAATCAAAACACTAAACACAGAGAATAGAGAAAGAATACTAAGAGCTGCAAAGGAAAAGGGCCAAGTAATATATAAAGGCAGACCCAACAGAATTATACCAGACTGCTTAATAGAAACCCTGAAAGCAAGAAGGTCTTGAATAGATGTGCCTCAGACACTAAGACACCATGGATACAAGCCCAGACTACTATACTCAGAGATGCTTTCAATTACAATAAACAGATATGACACAATATTCCAAGACAAAACCAGATTTAAACAATTTCTATTCACAAACATAACTTCACAGAAATCCTAGAAGTAGAACTCCAACCCAAGGAAGTTAACTGAAGCCCCAAAAGCATAGGTAACAGATAACCTCATACCAGCAAATCCCAAAGAATAGAAACACACAAACACTACCACTAAAAATTAACTGGAATTAATAATCACTGGTCATTAGTAATTCTTAATATCAATGAACTCAATTCACCTATAAAAAGACACAGACTAAAAGAATAGATATAAAAACAGGATCCTTCTTTCTGTTGCATACAAGAAACACACCCCAACTTCAAAGACAGACATGACCTCAGAGCAAAACTTTGGGAAAAGATTTTCCAATCAAGTAGATATAAGAAACAAGCAGGTGTATCTATCCTAACATGTAATAAAAAAGACTTTAAGCTATAACCAAACAAAATAGATAAAGAAGTATATTTCCTACTCATCACAGGAAAATCCATCAAGATGAAGTCTTAATTCTGAACAACTATGCCCCAAGTACAAGAGCACCCACATATGTAAAAGAAACATTATTAAACTTAAATTTCACATCAAACCCCACACACTAATAGTAGGAAAGTTCAAAATACCTCTGTCATCAATGTACAGTACATCCAGGTATAAACTTAACAGGGAAATAAGAGAAGTTACAGATGTTGTTACTCAAATAGACTTAACAGACATCTATAGATCATTTCACCCAAACACAAAAGAATATACCTCATTAGCACCTCATGGATCCTTCTCTAAAGGATCTTTGAAAGCAGTGCTAAGAGGAAATTTCAAAGCCCTAGTGCCTACATAAATAAAGTGGAGAAATCTCACACTAGAAACTTAACAGCACATTTGAAAGTTCTAGAACAAAAAAGAGACTCACCCAGGAGGAATAGATGACAGGAAATAATCAAATTAAGGGCCAAAATCAATAAAATAGAAATAATGAAAACCATACAAAGAATCAATAAAACAAAGACAAAATGAACAAGATAGACAAAGCCTTATCCAAACTAATCAAAAGGCAGTGAGAGAACATCCAAATTAACAAAATCAGAATTAAAAAGGAGGACATAGCAACAGGCACTGAAAAATCCAGAGAATCATGAGGTTTTACTTCAAAAACCTGTATTCCACACAATTGAAAAATATAAAAGATATGGGCAATTTTCTGAATAGGTACCATATATCAAAATTAAATCCAGACCACTTGAGCAATTTTAATAGACCTGTAAGGAAATAGAAATTGTCATTAAAAACCTCTCAACCAAAAACAGCTAAGGGGCCAATGGTTTCTGCACAGAATTCTACCAGAACGTCCAAAAAGAGCCAATAGCTATATTTCTCAAATGGTTCCACACAATAGAAACATATGGAACGTTGCCAAACTTCTTTTATGAGGTTCACTTACCCTGATATTCAAACCACACAAAGATTCAACAATGAAAGAGAATTACAGACCAATGTCTCTCATAAACATTGATGCAAAAATATTAAATAAAATACTGGCAAATCGATTCTAAGAACACATCAAGTGATCAAGTTGACTTCATCCCAGAGATGCAGGGATGGTTCAGTATACAAAAATCTATCAATATAAACTACCATATGAATAAACTAAAAGAAAAAAACATATGATCATCTCATTAGATGCTGAAAAAAGCTTTCTACAAATTCCATCACCCCTTCATGACAAAGGCCTTAGAGAAAACAGGGATATAATGAATATATTTAAACATAATAAAAGCAATATACAGAAAACTGATATGCAGCAAGTTAGTTAAATGGAGAGAAAATCAGTGATTCTACTAAAATCAGGAACAAGACAAGGCTGTCCACTTTCTCCATACCTATTGAACATAGTACTCAAAATTCTAGTTAAATCGATAAGACTACAAAGGGAGATCAAGGGGATACAAATTGGATAGAAATAAGTAAAACTTTTATTATTTCCAGATGCCATGATAATATATATATATATATATCCCCAAAAATTCTACTAGAAAACTCTTAGAGCTGATAAACACCTTCAGTAATGTGGCAGGATACAAGATCAATTCAAAAAGAAAATCAATAGCCCTCTTTATACAAATGATAAAGAAGCTGAGAAATAAATCAGAGAAACATCACCATTTACAATAGCCATAAATAACATAAAATATCTTGGGTAATGGTAACCAGAGAAGTAAAAGGCCTATATAAGAAGAACTTTGAGTCTTTGAAGAATGAAATTAAAGAAAATATCAGAAAATTCTAAGAACTAGGATCAACATAATAGAAATGAAGTCCTACAGAAAGCAATCTACAGATTCAATGCAATCCCTATTCATATACCAGCACAGTTCTTCACAAACCTTGAAAGAATAATATTCAGTTTCGTACGAAAAAAACCCAGGATAACCTAAACAATCCTGTACAAGGAAGGAACTTCTGGAGTCATAACCATCCCTGATATCAAGCTCCTTTAAGGAGCTACAGAAATGTAAAAGATTGGTATTGACATAAAATCCTACAGGCGGAGCAATGGAATAGAATTGAAGACCTGATATTAATCCACACACCTATGAACACCTGATTTTTGACAAAGAAGCTAAAATTATATAATGGGAAAAAAGAATGCATCTTCAACAAATGGTGCTGGCAAAATTGGATGCCAATATGTAGAAGAATGCAAATAGAATCATATCTATCCTCATGCAGAAAACTCAAGTCCGAATGAATCAAAGACCTCAACATAAATCCAGCCATGCTGAACCTCATAGAAGAGAAAGTGGAAAGTAGCCTTGATTGCAAAGGTACAGGACACTACTTCCCAAATATAAAGTAGCACAGATACTAAGAGCAACAGTAAATAAATAGAATCTTCTGAAAGTGAGAAGCTTCTGTAAGGCAAAGGGCACAGTCAATAAGACAAAAAGGCAGCCTACTGAATGGGAAAAGATCTTTACCAACCCTAAAACAGAGAGAGGATTAATCTCCACAATAGATAAAGAACTTAAGAAAATAGATATTAAAATATCAAATAATCCAATTTAAAAATGGGGTAGAGATCAAAACAGAGAATTCTCAACAGAAGGATCTCAAATGACCAAAAGACATTAAAAAAAAAACCTGCTACTTCACCCATCAGGAAAATGAAAATCAAAGCAATACTGAGATACTACCTTACAACAGTCAGAATGGCTAAGATCAAAACCACCAATGATAGCTTATGCTGGAGAGGATGTGGAGTAAGGGGAACCCTAAGAGAAACATACATAGATTTCCTCTTAGAAAGGAGAAATAGACAAAATCTCCTGAGAAAATTCAATGCTTCGCGGTGGGAGAAGAAGGAAGGGTATAAGAAGAAAAAGAGAAGAAAGGGGGTGGGGAGGAGAATTTGAGGGAATAGGATGGTTGGTATTTTGGAAGAACAGAGAGGGAGATCAAAGAAAGAGATATCTTGATTGAGGTAGCCATTATGGGGCTAGCAAGAAAAATGACACTAGAGAAATTCCCAGGAATCCACAAGAATCACCCCAGCTAAGACCCTAAGCAGTAGTGGAGAGTGTACTTGAACTTGCCTTCCCCTGTAATAAGATTGATGACTACCTTAGTTGTCATCATAGAACTTTCATTCAGCGACTGATGAAAGCAGATGCAGAGATCCACAATGAAGCACTGGGTTGAGCTCTCAAAGTCCAGTCAAAGAGAGGGCGGAATGATAATGTAAGCAAAGGGGTCAAGACCATGATGGGGACACCCAAGGAAACAGCTGACCTGACCCAGTGGGAGCTCAATGACTCTGGACTGATTGTGGAGGAACCAGCAAAAGATTAAACTAAGCCATCTGAATGTGGGTCAGAGTTGAATAGATGGAGCAGATTGTTGGGCCACTGGCAGTGAGATTAGGATTTATCCCTACTGCTTGTACTAGCTTTTTGGTACCCATTCGCTTTGGTGAAATACCTTACTCAGTCTAGATATAGTGTGTGTGGGGGGGGTGCCTTGGTCCTGCCTCAAAGTGATATGCTAGACTTTATTGACTCCACATGTGAACCCTTACTCTTCATGAGGAGTGGATGGAGATGGGGTCGGTGGGAAGAGTGAGGGAGCAAGAGGAGTGGAGGGAGTTGTACTGGGTTTTGTATGGAAAATGAGAAAAGATTGTTTTTCAAAATATAAATAAAATTTTAAAAAGGTTCTTGGTTTTGAAAGTTTCCTTATGTTTGGACATCTACTTACTCCATTTAAAACACTGTTATTTCCTTTTGAGACATCTTAGAAACTCCTAGTTTTACTGACTGTCATTTCTGTTGGCATATTGCTGTTCCATCACTCTGGAGTTGGGGTGGGAACAATGGTTCGATTTGTTCCTCTGAGTAGCTTTCTTGTTATGTGTACATGGTTCCAGGTGCTAAGAGACTGCTTCTTCATGAATTGCCTCTTTAATCACAGAAGTTCTGCTTCCCATTGTGAGAAGGCAATAATGGCAACCATATTTATGCCACACCTAGATTCTAGATCAGGAAGGTAAGTTTCTACCACGTGAACTTAAAGCTGTCGGAAAAGGAAACCCTGGCTCTGCCAGTCTCAAGAAGACCCTCCTACTGTAGAATGATATGACAGGGACAAGGTCTGGGAAAGCCCTGCTGTCTTTGCCACATCTGCTCAGATTAAAGGTGTCACTTTGAGCAGCAGGAAAAGGAAATACTTCCAAATGGATTTCAGCTATTCCTATTGAAACTTAGGTTTTCTTGAATGTATTTTTTTATTTTCTATATACTTTCAGCAGTATTTTCTAAGACTTTATCTAAAAGCAATATATTTCACAAGATGACTTCTGAAGGAAAAGGTCTATATATAGATCTTGGCTGTTCATTCTTCAAGCACAAATTGTTGACTATAAATCAACTTTGCATGCTTACACAGTAAATATAATTCTTATTTTAATTGACCTGTTACTTTGATTACTATGTAGCTAACTGGCCAAATAATAGTGGTGTGTGATAAAGACTATAGGAAATATCTTGGATATTAATCCTGGTGCCCATAATTTATGACTCCATTTTGTACAAATCCTAAACTCTCGTGTCCAGATTCTACCAAGAGCAAAAAATAAACTCTTCAACAGCCCTGTTTTCTATTCTTCATTTGTTTTAAGCATGCATATCATTAACTTTCTTTTCAAAAATGTCTGCTTGCTTTTTTTATTTCTTTATTAAAATTTTCCACCTCCTCCCCTCCTCCCATTTCCCTCCCCTTCCCTCTCCAGTCCTAAGAGCAGTCAGGGTTCCCTGCCCTGTGGGAAGTCCAAGATCCTTCCCCCTCCGTCCAGGCCTAGGAAGGTGAGCATAAAAACACTGACTTCCATAAGTTTTTCTGCCTTAGGTTTCAGTTTCAAGATAGAATAGCATAGGACTTTACTTTACAATTGAAACTGCAATTTTCTTTCTTTCTTTTCTGCTTTTTTTTTTCTTTTGAGACAGGGTTTCTCCGTAGCTTTTTTGGGCCTGTCCTGAAACTAGCTCTTGTAGACCAGACCGTCCTCAAACTCACTAAGACCCGCCTTCCTCTGACTCCTGAGTGCTGGGATTGAAGGCATGCACTACCACAACTGGGCTGAAATTGTAATCCTTTCTGATATGTACTTTAAAGGTGGATTTTTCTATTGGACTTAATATGCTATATAGTTTTATTGTCACAAAACAGCGTTTTAATCTGAAAGGAAATGTGAGTTTATTCTACTTCCAAATATGAGTGATCAATGCTAACCAAAATAGAGACAAATTGTCTCAAAGACCATATTGCAGCATGGTAATAATTTTATGAAGCTTTTTCCTCTTGTTTTTGTTTTGTTTTGTACTTTTATTTTGATTTTCAAGAACTTTATGAAGTTTATTTATTTATGTTACTAGTGGTCAGTTTCTGGGATGGGTATTTCAAGGTTCTTGGCATATTAGGAAGAAAAACACCTTCAAGATTGAAATCAGGACACATTAGTGAATGGATTCAACGGCCAGATCTTGTGTGCTCTTTTGTAAAGTTCAAGAGAAGGACAGGATTATTAGGGGTATAGTTTTGGTGGCTGTCTCTTTTGATTGATATATTAAGTTTGTAAATCTTTTCTACTATCACTTTCCTTCCCATAATGCATCGGATTTTAATCATATGACTGTCAGATTACATATTGGCATGCTATGGTAAATACTGCGTTCTCATTCTTATGTGTAGGCATAAGATGTTTTCTTAGAGCTACTGATGAAACACCATGACTAAAGCAGCTTGAGGGAAAAAAAAAGGTTTATTTGGCTTGCATATCTCAAGTCACAGTCAACTGAGAGATTTAAGCCAAGGCAGATGCTGAAAGCAGGTGGGAACACGAGGTACGGGTTGATGCAGAGGCCATGCCGAAGTACTGCTTATTGGCTTTCATCATATGACTTTCTCAACTTGCTTTCTCGTAGAACCCAGAACAACCAGCCCAGGTGTGACACAGCCTGTAATGAGATGCCAACTAATTAAGAAAACGCAGTATAGGTATTTCTACAGCCTGATCTTTTGGAAATGTTTTCTCAATGGAATTTTCCTCCTCTCAGATGATTCTAGTTTGTGTCAAGTTTTCATAAATTGAGCCAACACAGAATGTAAAATATTATCTCTAAGAATTAGTGTAAAGTACACAACATGTCTTATTAGGCATTCATTCAAAAATAGTTTAGGCAGATTACCCCTCTTTCTCTTCCATATCCAGATCTATTGGAATATGTTTCAATAGAAATTGCCAGACTTCGATAATTGTCAAGCATAAGAGAAATACATTCTATTGTTCATAGTGAGCTATATGTGTAGTTGAATGTAGACTGAGGTCCTAGGTGTAACTGAGGCGCATCATTTAAAAATGTGTGTGTGTGTGTGTGTGTGTGTGTGTGTAAATGTTCAGATAAAGAAGCTAAACTTCTAAATGTACTACTATTAGGGTGCTCTATAAACATAAAGCAAGTGGAATCTTAATTGGCTAAACACTTCTCTATACTTGTCTGCCCCAGTTACACTACAAAATAAAGATATAGATCACAGTGCAAAACAAATTTGTTGGTTGAATCATGAGATATGTGAGTTACAAGAAAGCAGTGAATTATCTGATGTTGGTTTTTTTGATGATATCATTACATCCTTAGTTTTGGGGTTGGTAGAAACAAGTAGTTTTTAGTTAATGCTTTGTAAATCTTGAATATGACCACTAGAGTGATGTTATGTAGATAAAGATAGAAAATGAATGACTATTGGGGAGGGGCTAATTATAGCTCAAATTTTTAATTAATCAACCTTGCAGAAATTGTAATACAAGTCTGGTTTTTTTCTGCATACAAGCACAGAAATTGGCTTGTAAATGAACACAATATAATAGAAGACCCATATAGAAGTTTATGCACTTACAGAACTGAATTTGTTAAAAAGAGGTAAAAGCAAGCAAGCATACAAGCACACAAAAATACACAGATAGAAAAAGTCATAGTCTTCAACAGGGGATGCTAGGGAAATTGAATATCGACATGTGGAAGAATGGAACTGTATCCTTATCTCTTACTCTGCACAAATATCAACTAAAATGTAAGCATACATAACAATATTGGAAGATGAACCTGGTTTCTCAGAAAATAAGGCAAATAAATAATGAATGGGAACTCAGGAAATTAAAATGCCTCTGTGAAAGAAAGGAAGATACTTATCTAGTGAAGAGACAGCTACAGGAATTGAAAAGGCATTGTCTTTACATTATTCTAGTGCCTCATTCTTCCTATTATTTGTGTTTTCTCCAGTGTGCATCTCTTCATTTCACTACACCAATCATCATACTTTAATAGTCCTTATAAACCGTTTTTAGATATTGTTTTGTATTTTCTAACCTTTCTTATTTAAACATTACATATTTCCTGAATATTCACTATAGATGCAAAGGTCAATGTTTTGCTATTTTTGATACATCTTTGGTGTAAATTTTCTCATTTATTGTTGCATTCAAATTCTTCACCAAGAAGTGAAATAAGGATTGCACCTCTTGACTTTAGACATTTTTTTGCTTATACATTTCAAATGCATTCTGGAGGTCAAAGATTGAGGCTCTTATCTCATTGAACTTCTTGTGTCTGACTGGAAAAACTAACAGCATCAGGTGGTTACTGAAGAACCATGCACTGTCAGGAACCATCACCCACCTCCTAGCGCCACTGCCTGGTTCTTCACCATTTTGATCCCCAAATTGTACAAATAACTCTAATCTCATACTCTTTCCATCTCTAGGTATGGATTTCTATCTTTTCAGAATATAGCACCGTGTTTTGTTTTAGAGTATTTTATAGTCTAAGTAAAATGTTAATTTAAGAGCATTAGATTTTCCAGTTTGCTGTAGTAGTTTGTTGTCTCGCACACCCCACTCTGGAGCTGCAGTCTATGAACTTAATGTTTAGATTTCTGTTTCTTTCTGAATCTCTACTTACTATATCTTTTAAAAAATTTATTTATTTTTTATTGAGCTTTTCTTTTTGTCCATTCAAAAATTTACACTTCCTCCCCTCCTCCCATTCCCCTCCCACTCCCCC
>LOEQ01013201.1:0-22463 GCA_001685075.1 Bramus lutescens | reverse complement strand
GAGAGAGAGAGAGAGATCTGCCTGTCGTCCTGGGGACCAAGCTCGGGCCTTACACATAGCAGGCAGGTACCCTCCTTTGAATGTCAGTTGTTTATCCTCATGAATCCTCTGATTAGAACCAACTGGAGCTGTGTCTGGCTGTTGTCTCCCTGCAAATGAAGAGAATGTTGTACTGCTTTTGACTAGACTGGGAAGATATATAAGTTTCAAATGTGGTTTCTATTGAATGTACATTAATTTAGTACTGCCAAAACTTCCAACGTCCCGGCCACCTGTAGTTAGTTACCAAGTACCAGTAAGTTCAAATATAAACTTCATTTTAGGTAAGATACCGGTTTTTAATTTTTACTGGATACTTATAGTATTCTTAATTTTGAATTACCTGCTTATTCTTTACCTAATTTTATTTGCAAAAATTCACTGTTTTCCAAAGATCTGTAAGAAAGATATATAAATAACATTTTTTCTTTCTTTTTTATTGCATTTTTAAAAAAATACCAATCCAAGTTCCATTATTTAAAAAGTGTTCGCATAATTTTCTAGCCTATTTGTTTCTATATAGGTTTTAAATTTGCAGGTCATCAAAGATTTTAAGATTTTGTTTCCATTTTATGCTTTTATGTTTAAAGATTTTAATATATTCGTAGGTGTATCTAATATGGACATCACAATTTTAAGTCTTTGTAATAGTATTTATCTGTTTATTTTCAGTTAAGTAATAACTTGCTTGCTTTTATATTTAACATTTTAGGTAAAAAACTGTTATTCTCTGATCAGCTCTAAAGTACAAATCAAAATGTTTTCAATGATTTTGAACTGTTTATACATTTAAGCAGTCTTTTTCATATTTTGCTTAAAATCTACACTTTGTACTGTGTAGTTTTGCATTTTATTATACTCATGGTTTGCTTAGACCATGTTATTGTGTACAAAATATGTTGCAATATATGCTCTGTGGAGCTAGAAAGTTAATAACTTTTTATGTGGTCTACATTGAGACAATCAGATTTTCTTGTTTATAAAATATGAAAAAAAACCCTAAGATTACATTACTCATGTCTTCTTTAGATGTAGGAAGAAAATTATATATGTCTGTCCCCTTCCATTCAGAATGACTCTTCCCCTTGTTCTCTTTGGGTGTGAAAACTGGCATCTTCCTTAATATTATATGTCATTCTCATGTTCATTTTCTCAGCTGCTTCCAAGATCAAGACTAGACCGATGACCTTAGAAGATCTTTAGTGTTAGTAACTGTTGTGCAGTTCTCATTTTCTGCTTAACGCGAAGCCTGTAGTAGACATTGCCTAATCACGAGTCATGTGGAAGTGTGTGCTCAGGACTCCAGTTGGGGAAGCTTGTGCAGCAGTCCCCGCGCATTGTGCCTTTGCTTTCTGTTGTTCTAGTGGCCCACAGCCAACTGCAGACAGCTCCACCGCATGGAGAATTTCAGAAATAATCAGTTCATGGTTTTAATAATTATACACTATTCTCATTAACATGATGGAAGTCCCCATTGTCTACCCTGCCCAGGACAAGAATGAATTGTATCTACACTGTAAATCCCACCTCTCAGTTACTCATTCAGTAACTGTCTTGTGTGCCTTATATCAGACGGAATGCCTGCCGTGGGACAGTGTTCAGAACATCCTAGTTTACTTAGCGATGGCCCCAGGGCTCTAGAGTTATGTAAAACTCTATGTAGTTATGTAAAAGAAGATTCAGTGGAGAACAGATTAATAGCAGTCCTGGTGATAGTGCAAATGGTTATGTAGGCAAAAGTGTGGCACCTGCGACCAGTCATCACTGGAAGTTCTGAAGCTCCTCATTGTTGTAAACCCAGCTTATGACTAAGAAACACTTTCCTGAGGGAGGTTGGTAGGACCTCACCGGGACAGTACCTCTGGTGTCCTGCCTGGCGCATTGCTTTTCCTTTGAGAAAACACGGGCTACTTGCAGGTCCCTGCTGTTTTCAGTGACCCAGTCAGGACAGCTTGATGCCTTCAGCTGAAGACAGAAACTTCCTTCCCGGAACTAAGAACGACTCTTGCTGCTTGTGTAGTCTAAGCGCCGGTTCGAAGTTAAGAATGTGCCAGTGTCCACACACATTTCTCCACCGCCACCTGCAGCTCTCACCCCTGAAAAACAAACTAGCCATTTTCCAAACTGGAATGCGGCGCTTCAGGGATCCCATATTTAAATAGGATTTACATCTGCCATTTAAATTCAGGCAATATCCAAGAACAAATCTGGCCAATGGTTTTCAGAAAACGAAATGGCAGCACCTTCTTGGAATCTCAAACTGTTCAAGGATATGTATTTTTTTTTCTGCCTAGCAAAACAGGAAGAAAGTGGAAAACATATGGACTCAGGTTGAGCACACGATGTATTTTCAGCTTGAATTGGCACTTACCTCCTATTTGTAGTGCGTCTTAAAATTAGTTTTGGTGAAGCGTTTAGATTTAAGAGAGGAAATTTTTGCTATCTGGGACTAAATCAACATTTGTGGCATCTCATTAATCACTGCCTTATGTAACTGCTTTCCTACCTGAGAGAAGCTACTGAGATGAGAGAAGTTTATAATATCAATGCCAACTCCAGATCTTGCCTCTCCAAAAGGAGTTCATTAATCATCATCGAGGCACAAGAAAGAAACATATTTCACGATTCATGCCAATTTCTTAAGTAATGTTTCTTAAAAGGAAAAAAAAGCACCATTTTTTAGTCTCATCTGAAAAGGTTTTAATTTGACTGTTAATGTGTGGTGTTATGTAAATTTAAACTGTTCTGAGAATTCCTGTACATAGTGCACAACAAGCAATAGAGTGTATTGAGTAAGAGTTTGGGCTCCTAGCTGACAGCAAGCCGGTTCAGTTTCTTGGCCCTGTTGCTTCCTGTCCTGCCCGTGTGGTCATGATGCAGTCTGCATACTTCAAAAGAAATGCTTGGCACCAGACTGATGGGCCAGGAGCCTCAGTACCCTGACCTGCAGCAAACAGTAAAGACTTAAAAGTTTGAAAGTCTGTTTCAAGCCAACCATCTGTGTAATTATTAGGGCCTTCTGTGTAACTCTTTAATAAGCTTTGGCTTTCTCATCTGTAGAATAGTATGGATATATCTGCTTTGCTTATGCCGTAAGGTTAGTGATTATGCAAGTGAGGCAATGCTTTAATCCAAGGAAATGGACTCTAACCATGATATATAGAGGCATGCAATAAAATAAAAAGTTAGAAGCCTGGAAGTGGCGGTACACACCTTTAATCCCAGTGCTTGGGAGGCAGAGGCAGGAAGATTATCTTTGAGTTCCAGGCCAGCCAGAGCTACACAAAAAGGAACCCTGTTTTGAAAACCATAAGTAAATAAATAAATAGTTTGATAGATGAATATAAAAATATAAAGAGCCAACTTACGAAGTTTTTTTGTTGCTTCGTTTTTTGTTTTTGTTTTGAGACATGGGACTGCTACATAGTTCAAGCTGGAATAGCAGGCTTGAACCTTTAGATGCTCTCCTTTCTGCAATCTAGGGCAGCAGACCGCGCCCCTCTCTGGTATCTTTATTTTGTCGTGTGTCTTGAACTCTCAGTGGTAGGGTTATTTGGGTGCTCATAGAGATCAGCCAAGCCCTGTGGTTACCTGTCATCTATGCAGGGGTTCCTCTCCCCAATTTACTGGAGAATTTAACATTTTGTTAAATTATATATTTGCATCTTTTTTGCTTGTTTATTTTCTAATTTACAAAACTGTTTACAACTTAGAAAAAATAAGGGAAGCAGCGAATCATCAATAGATGGAAGGAATAGCAGTACTAAAAATGAAAAAGAACTCATACTGACCTCATGTTAGAAAAGAGATGCATCAATTTTAACAGCCTAAAACTTTTTTGATAAAACCTGGCGTAGAAATCAAAGGGGCTCCAATCTCTTTGTTTATGGCGGTCAACAGCCAGGTATTCATGTGGTAGAAATGGATTCATGGAGGAAGTTCCTGGAACTCCTGAAAGTGAGTTGTTTTGTTCTTGTCTGATGGCTTTCTCTTTCTTGTTTCTTTCTTTCTTTTTTTAATTCTTTAGTCTCTGCTATTAGAAACATCACAAAGAGACAGAGGCCAAGACCTTATAAGGATATGGCTGAGGATGCAGCCTGCAGCTTCAATAGCCTGGGCAATTCTTTCTGCAGCACCTCCTCCCAGCCCCCCAAGCAGTCAGGGATAAAGAGGAGGTCGTTTTGATGCCTAGGGAGGTTCATTTTAAATATCAAAATAGCTTAGAAAAGGAGATGGGGCAGAGAAGGATTGCAGGTAGTTTCTGTCAGGGGGTATAGAATCAAAGTGCAGGCAGGAATTTTTCTTTCTTCAGTTTTAAAGACTACTGGTTTAGCAAGTTTGTCTTTTCCCCTGTATTTTTTGACCTTCTTATCAGCTCTGGACTTTCTCCCTGGGGGATTTTCTCTGTGTAGTTCGCACAGACTTCTTCACAGATCCTGATTCCCCCACACCCTTGTTGCGAAAGAGTAGATGAGTGTTAACATGCTGGATAAGTAGCCTGGGAACTTTTGCAGGAAGCCTCAGTGACAGGACACTGGCAGCTCAAACCCCATTGAACATGTGTTACTTCGGATGATAGATTACACTTTAATTAGAAATTCTTGCTGAATCATGCAGATTCTTCTAAAATTTCACCTTTTCCCTGGCAAGCTCTTCAGACACTCATACCTGGGTCCTCTTTATGGGATCCTCTTGCTGCACTGTGGCGAGCGTTGACAATTCAGTAGTTTCTTTTTTTTTTTTGCACACTTTATTGAACACAACCACTGTAAGTTATACGAATAATAGGAATAGTCTGTAGGTCCATGCACGTGTTGGTGACATAACTATGGACCAAGTTTTAAAGTGACTATATAATGTGCTATGTGCTTACACTACTTTCATTTCTCACGATAAATGAGCGAGCTATGCTGATAATTGAAAGCTTGTCCAAATTCAATAGAAGTGGTAAACATAATTTCCATATAAGCCATACACATCCTACCCGTATGTGCTAAATAACTTCTAGACTCTAGACCCAGTACAATGTAGATTTTATATGGTAGCACTTTTATTGTATTTTTATTTATTGTATTGTATTTTGGTAAAAAAAAAAACAAGGAAAAAAGCCTGTGCGTGCTCAGTTGAGATGCAACATTTTTTCTCCTGAATGTTTTGAATATGTTACAGATAGAATCCATGAATGCAAAACCCAGAGTTACAGAAAGAGACCACAATGAATGTTTTCCTCTACTCAGATAAAGTATTCAGTATTTTAAACTAATTTAAGAGTCTAGGGAGTGATTACTCACAGCATAAGTATACTTTATCAAGTGATTCTTCTTGTATCTAGACTAGCCAGAGCTGTGAATGCTGCAGACTTTTAGGTCATGGGGGATGTCCACTAAGAAGGACCAAGAAAACTACCCATGGTCAAGTTGCAGAGAAAAAAACACCCCTAGTTGCAAAAGGCTAAGGCTTTGAAGTTAGGGTTTCTGGGGAGAAGCAGCCCATGCTACCATATATGGGTCTAGATCCCAGAGGAGAAAGGGCTAGCTGAAGCTGACTGGAGCTGAGTGGGTTTCCTCTGCATGGCTTCCGTTGGCAGGGTGGGGCAAGTAGGTGCAGTAAGCTCTCTCAAGCTTCTGCCTACTTTGACTCTTCAGCTCCAAATAAGGTAAGAGTTCATGCCATAGCATCTGGACCTTTCCTTAGTGTGCCTTGGCTATGGTTTAAAATGAAATAATAAAATTGTTGGGAAATTTTAGCAAATGACCCTGAACAAGTTGAGCAGGGCTGCTGTGTGTTCTTGATATGCACACTTTCTGTGATATCTTTCCATGTGTGTAGAAAGGAGGGTTTGTGGCACAGCTGTGCCATTCAAAATAATTTACGTAAACTGACTGTACCTCTGTCTTGTGATTTATTATTGGTAGTATAGTATTACTTTTATAGTAATTAAATTATAATATTGGTAGTGCATAGTCCTAACAGAAACAGCACCAGACAAGTCATCCCCACTCAGTTGTAGCAGTATTCTTTATAATAAATGTAGCCACATTAGTTTTAGGAAAATCTTAGCTTATATCTTGGGCAAATGTAGAATCCTTGTTGGTTATACTCCCTGTACCATCGTCCTATTGTGGGAGAATGCTCTTACATCTTTCACACATCATCAAATGTGCCTGAAGCCCGATAATATAAGTAGTTTTGCTGGGCATGGTGGGATATGCCTGCCTCACTAGCTAGAGGGAGGCACAGTCTGGAGGGTTTGAGGTCAGCCTGGGCCGCATAGCATGAGAACAGATTTCAAAAGTCACAAAGAAGAGAAGGGAGAGGGAGAAGGAAAAAGGAGAAAGACATTGAAAATGGAAAAAAAATGATTTAGTATTACCAACGTAAGGCTCAACATTTCTCTATTTGTGGTTTATCCCATCCTGCATTCACTTGGAGTGATGTTAGCATCCACTCATCAAACCCACTGTATAAGGAGAGAAGGGTTTGTAGAGCCTTAGCAGCGAACCTAGACCTTAGTAGGTTCTTGCTGAGAGGATGGCTTCTCACAGTCATTACACCCATCTTCAGAATCCTGGGTTAAGGCAGCCGTGAAAGGCAAGCTGGAACGTGTAAAGTAGGGCCACGTTAGTTCCAGACTCTAAGGTTAGTGGTCATGCTTTGGTCTTGCTTACTTTGATTTTAAGGTTCTAGTTCTGTTAGCAGCTAGCCAACGCTCCCAGCTGTCTGCTTCCTTGTATCTCACGTACAATGCTGTTTGGGAAACTAATTTTGCACAGATTGCAGAGCAGACCTACCTACCTAGGTTTGAATCCAGTTTCTGCCCTTCACCTGCTCAGTTAACTTACCTAAGTCACTTATGCCTCTGTACCTTAATATGCCTTCTTCATCAAAGGAATATCATAGTAAGACCCGCTTCTTGGGATTTCCATTACATTTACAAGACGAGGCTCCTAGAGCAGGGTCTGGCAATGGTAAGCACATGTTAGCTAGTATATTTAATGAGAAATAGTTTGTTTTTCCTTGATAATGATAAATGTGTGTATGACATGTAGATCAAGCTAATATTTCAAAGGTTACTATAGATGAATATTTAAAGAGTTAAAAAATATACTGGTCAGTTAGTGAAGGATTTTCCAAGGAGGGCAGGGAGCCAGGTACAGTGCTTGTTGCCTGTCTCAGAAGCAAGGGTACTTCGGCATAGGAAGACATACGCCAGGAATTAGTAGGTTTCAGTTCCTATGTTTAGAAGTCCATGAAATAAAGACACATCTTATTTGCATACATCAGCCTAACTTCTGCTTTGAATATTTATCCATTTCTTGTTAAGACTGTGGCTCAAGTGTGGGAAAGAGTGGTCTCTGCCTAGGAAGGTCTCAGGACTGAAGTCTCAGGCTTGCCAGGCACCTAGGAAACCATCATATAGATTCCACAGAGCAGAAAGTAACCCCTGATCTGACACTCAGACACCTCAGTCACCTTCTCCATCCAGGCCCCTGCCTTACTCCTTTGTTCTCTAGAAGGCTGACTCTCGTCTTTCTCTCCTCTGAAACACCCAGCAACTTCTTTTGTAACTCAGTAATTATAGAGGGCAAAAGGAGTCAGTGGCTTCAGCAAGCCTTTGCTCTATCCTGTGTTGCTCGCTCCCTAAGGCAAAAGAAGCAGATCTCTCAACCACCTGCTTCTAAGAAGGAGAGGGGGAGGACTCAGTAGAACATGAATCAGGGAATATTTGAGAAAATGGCCTTGATGCCAAAGATAAAAGTTCCTAATGACTGTGGAAATAGTCGTACAACAGATTTCAGCTGCCCATAGTGGCTCCTTCACAGTGGAAGGCCCCTGTCCCTTTCGAAAAGGTAGAGAGAGCTGTGATATTCTCCAAGGTCCCTGCTTTTGAGAAATAAGACTCTTGCTTTGTTCCCCTTGAGAACAAGCACTTCAGCAGCTATGACTGTTGTATCAGTGTTGGTCTACAAGAAATAGGGTCTGCTCTCAGCAGAAAGGGTCACGTGCAGGCAGGGTTCCTGAGTCTAGTTTGGATCCCACTCGCAATCTCATTGTATAATCATCAGAGCATCTATTTGGAGAAAGTGAATTTGGGAGCTGTGGTGAATGAGATGTGCATGTGACCTCTGCTACAGGGCTGACCGCCTCTTCTAGGAGTAGTGCTTGCTGTTTATCTTCTGAACAAAGTGTTTAGTAGTGGTTGCCAGGGCAGATGGGTGTAGTGAGAAAAGTCTGCCCACTAATGAGGACAAATGCTTTATCTGTGACCCTGTGGTGACTTTATGGTCCAAAGTCCTAAGAACAATCAAATCAACTTTAGTAAAGTTAGTTTTCTTGTTTTACATAAGAAAATGTATTTCTTATTTCCTCATCTGGCATGGACCACTTCCAACAGCAATTCTGTTCCAACCCTCCCCTCCTCCTACACCACTAGTATTTATAAACGATTATTCAATTTATTGGCTATTATAGCAATCTCTGCTCATCCAAACCTACATTCCTTTATCGCCTCCTTCAGGTCATTGGAAGAAGAATTGTTAAGGTGGAGAGGGTACACTTCTCTTGTCCACAGTCATAAAGTGGGAGTCAGAACCTGTCTCCTAATTTGGAATATATAAGACTCTGAGACCCTAACTTCTTTCTCTTGCTTGTATGCTCATCTCAGATTCTGCAGTAACAGACCTCTAATGAGTTTTCACGTGTGCTGAATTCTTGCCACAGTGTCTTAGCTCATGCTTTTGTTTATTTATTTACTCTTGGCTCAAATAATCTTACTAGACATCTGTATCTGGTTAACTCCTATTTATCCAGCACCCATCTACCTAAACTCAGCTTTCGTGTTCCCGTATTCCCCCCTCCAACACACTCCCTGAGAGTGCCATGTACATTCCTTTCCCAGGTCAGAACTTGTTACCATATTTTAAAAAGTGATTTGGTGGGTGCTACTTTCTATAAACTTTCATACACTATTATCTGGATCTTTGTCCTCCTATATGTATGCCTTAGTCTCAGGTGCACAATAGGTGATCAGTCAATATGTATCTAATGCAACTGTGAGGCTGACTGTATAAAATGTAACCCGGGGGTGTATTCTGAAAATCATTTAGCCTTCTTGTAAAAATGATACACAGTTCTTCTTTACACTTGGAAGCTATGAAAGATGGCTTGATAACAAGACAAACAACTATGTTTTACTGGTGTTTAACTTTGAGGACTAGCTTATATACATGAGGAAAGGCATTGCAGTCCTATGCTGATGAGCATCTCCCAATGTTCATATGTTTCAGTGTAAGAAAGAGGGACAAAATATTCTAAACACAGCAGTATAGAGGACGGCATGTTTAAAAAGTGATATTTTGATGAGTTTTGCAGGATTTCTTAGCTGAAAATAAGTTTTCTTTATCATCCACTGAGAGCCAAATTGGGACAATAGTAGTCTCGTTTGGGGTCTTGAATAACGGCTGCGGAGTATCACTCTCTGTCCTCACTGGCAGCACAGGGAGGAATGTGCTAGCCTAGAAAGGCGAGGGGATAAATGGGCAGCAAAAATAAGAGCTAGCAAACTCTTCATTTTTCAAATTAGCATTCTTCTGAAGCTCTGACTACCTTGTTGGCAATTATTTTAAATCACATTGTGTGTGAATCTGCCTAGTATTCTTTCTCGCTTTCATAGGCTGGATGTAAGAGAATTTTATGAAGCCATATCTGTATTGTGCTTGCTTTCAATTCACACCTACCTCAAATTAGGAAGCCCAAAGACACTTTAAGGTATGGAGGGTACAATATTCCCAGTGGTTACTGTGTTTGCAGAGATATTTTGAAACCCTTCCAGCAAAGATTGTGCACATTTATTTTGCTGAGTGACTTGTGAGGAGCAACTCAAATATTTGGTATGAGACAATGAAGTTCTTGCCTCTTTTTGTTTTTCATTGTGAGTTTCTTTCAATAAACCAAACTTATACCAGCCCTTTCAGTGATGAAAAAGGTCATGCATTGAAATTCCTTGTGCCAGCTGCAAAGATGTCTTGCTTAGCAATAAGATCACTTACCGCTCTTGCAGAGGACCTGAGTTTGCTTTCCAGAACCCACTCCCAGCATCTCACAATCACCAGCAATTCTGGATCCAAGTGGATCAATTCACCTTCACAGGAACCTATGCTCACATGAATATACCACATACACATGCAATTTAAAATAATAAAATAAATTTTAGACAAAAATAAAATTCATTTGTGTATCTCCAAAGGGCAAAGATGTCTTCAAGTCCTTGGATACCCTTTTGTGCAATGAGCATTGCCACCATTGGAGATCTGTAAGGAATCCTGAATGACTGGAACAACAGAGCCAAACCTTACAAAAGAGCTTGTCTAGTTCCCACACATAGCTATATCTTGAAGACATACATTCTTTAGCCGATTTCAGAGGTCATTAAAGAACTATAGTTCTAAACTCATAGGCACCTTCAAGAAGACAAGGACAGCCTTTGAAGGCCAGCCAGGCAGCAGCTAATGTGCAAGCTGGAACAGGGGGTCTCCATGGTCGAGAGTCCTCACTCTCTGACTGACACCTGTCCATCTTTCAAATGCTTTTAATGGCCGTATTTTAAGTAGTAATGGAGTAGACTTAGAAGCTTGTATCTCTATTTCCTTCCTATTATTCTTGCATCCCCTTTTCACCCATGAGGCAGGCAGAAGGTGTGCATCTGTTAGCAGTTTTCTCTGAAGCATGGTGCATGGCAGAGCTTTGGTTTGTTTAGTACATATCCCTTCTAAGACATTCTATGTAATCTGTANAGGAGCCTTGAGGCCAGTAGCCCTGAATCAAATTCTTTCACCTCTGAGTGCTTTTAATCAAATAGAAAAGGTGACCGCTGGGGCCCTGAAAGCAGTGATCATTGAGAAGCAGCAGCCTGTGGGCTCTGCAGATGGTCCCGTGTATGTGGACCAGCCCCATGGCATTGTGTCTTCATGTCAGGAAAATACATTTCCCCCCTATAAAATCATTCTGAGAAACTTTAAAATTGAGTAGTAGAAGAATTAAGAAAGTGTTCTTTTGTGTAGTTTTTTTCCCTAAATCCTCCTCATGTTTTATATTTAACTCTAAGCTTCTTAAAAATAGTTGTCATATTTCTAATATAAATTTAATCTTTTGGAGAAAGGGGCTGGATGCACGTTTGTGTTGGAGATATGTGGAAGTATGCATTTGTCGACAAATTCATTTTGCAAAGTGGCTTCAGTGAGAAAAACATATAGCAGCTCATTATTTTAAAATGACAGTGCCTCAGATACAATGCTCTGTGTTTGAAATTTCATAATCCTACCACATAAGCAATTATTAACATTAGAAATTAAAATTTCATTTGCTTACAGAGCAATTTAAATTGTTGCTTGTGGGCAGGTAATGATTTGAAGATATAAATAATAATTATTCGTTCGGGAGAGAAAGCAACTTCTCTCAATCAGTCCGACATGCTAATTTTATTTTTTGCTGCTATTTATTGTAACTGGTATATACACATAAAGGCTATACATATAGGTAAAGAAATGTGTTGTCTACATTATATAATGCTTGTTATTTTAAACATATTTCTCTTCCAAAGTAGTTATACATTTATAACCCAAGCTGTTTGGAATTAGCAATGCATTATTTTGTCTGTAGTTACTTTTGTCTGCCTAATGCTCAAGTATGATAGTTATAGAATGAAACTATGTTTATAATGATCTTTGTTCTAAGAATTGATAGGCTAAGTCGTGCCTCATTTGAAATACAGAATTGACAGCATGCTATTTGGCGGCTCCTAGAAAAATTGGGGTTACAGTACCAGAGTGGCTAGTACCTCTTCCTATATGGGAAATGAAGGGGAGGTAGAGGAGGGTGTACAGTATGCCTGCCATAAGAATCTTGTTGGAAGGCAGCATTGTATAGGAAGTTGTCTCAAATGCCAGCAATGGGATCCCTTCCACAGGAAACTTGTTAATACTAGTAAGTACCCTGTGTCTCTCATCCAACTCATATTCAGGTTATACTCTCCAACACTCATTCTGGCACTGAGAGTCTGACCATGTATTCTCCATAATATCGCAGCGTAGGATCCTGTGGTAGCCTTTAGTTTCTCAGAAAGGAAGCACAATTTATTACACTATTAGAACAGTAAAGACACTGAGAGATTTATTAGTTGAAGATCCTGGACAGGCAGGATAGAAGGCATAATGAGTCAGAGGTGAGCTTCTCCAAACCTGGAGCAGAGATGTCGAGTCAGGTGGATTTCCAGTAGTGGTATATATCGTGTAGTGGGTTGTGGTTCGTCAGGACATACGCAAGAGCTGGATGGGTTGTTAAAGGAGAAGGTACAGAAACTCAGCAGGTAAGTTCTTATGCTGCTAAGTTCTTATCTATGTCAACTGGATGAACTATGTGTGTGTGGCGTACTCCTAAAAACTGAAGCAAGGGCATCTGAGTTCCACTTCTATATGAAAAAGTTAAATTTGAAATCATAATGATGCCAAAGCTACATAAAATTACACACACACACACACACACACACACACACACTCTTACACACATGCACACACAGAGGCCCTATATCATTCTTATATTTATATAAGCAAATAAGCTAAGAAATAATACTTAAATTTATTAAAATTATTTTAAATAATTTAACATTCAATGATAAACAATGATTCAGCCTTTCATTTATTCAGCAGGCATTTATTGAGAGACTATTGGGTACCAAACACCATACTCAGGATAAAGAGTTGAATAATTTATGTTATTTGACCTTGGGAAGCTTATAGTCGAGTGGAGATGAAACAGAATTGATGCATAATTTATATTTCATCTCCTAGTTTTTATGATGCAAATCCCGAAGGCTATGGGGGATTCGGTGGGACAGAAGCATACGCCTGCTGGGAAATGGTGGGGGTAAGCCCCAGTGATGGCACCTCTGAGGGACTGGACGATCACAGAGCCATGAGCAGGGTCCTGTGCCATGGGAATGCATAATCTGCTTGGTACTTTCTTTTTTACGTAATTTTTTAGGCAACGAATATTTATTGGAGAATTTTGTTCACCACCATTGCCAACGAAAATTTTAAATAGCCTTTGATTAGAATGCATCTTAGTGGTAAATATGAGCAAAGTCCTAGACTCAGTTCTTGGCTTCCAAAGATCCCCAATTTTCCAAAAGAAACAAGGTAACTATACAAAGTTAAAATTTACCCTCAATAAAGGTCTCATAATTTGACAACATAATGTAACTCATTGCTATTATGCCATGTGTTGGCACAGACGATTTCTAGGCTTGTGTATACGTTGAAAGTAGAAATGGTGTCTTATTGTGAACCCTGTTATAGTTTACACCCTCCCCACCAACAACTACTTGACATGATTTCATGTATTATTATAACAGTCTTTTATAACATTATTTTCAAAAGTTTCAGCTTATTGTTGAATAATTCTATACATACACTCTAGAGTTAACATAGTCAATTCCTTATTGCTGTTAATTTACATTGTTTCTATTTTCCCTTTATCATAGCAACTGCAAATAATAAAAAGAATCCTAGTGATGTCTTACAATTTCATTGTTATATTATTTAAAAGGCAGTATATTTTTATTATTTTAATACTTTTTTGTTGTTTTTTTTTCAAGACAGGGTTTCTCTGTAGCTTTGGAGCCTGTCCTGGAACTTGCTCTCATAGACCAGGCTGGCCTCGAACTCACAGAGATCCGCCTACCTCTTCCTCCCCAGTGCTGGGATTAAAGGCGTGCACCACCACCTCCCGGGTATTATTTTAATACTATTTTAAGGTTGTTTTTCTCAAGAAAAAAAGGTTTCATTTATCAGTTAATGGACATCTAAGCTCATTTCATTCCCTACAAGTTGTTAAATAGAGCAGCAGTGAACATGACTGAGCAACTAGATGTGTGGCAGAATGTAAAGCCCTTTGGGCATGGTAGAGCTGGGTCTTTTGATAGATCTCTTTCTAGCTTTTGTAGGGACCTTCAAACTGATTTTCCTAGTACCTGTGCTAGATTAAGTAAGGGTTTTTCTTTCCCTTTATTAATGCCAGCATTTGTTTATCATTTGGTATTCTGATGGGTGAGATGGAATCTCAAAGTCGTCACAGTTTGCATTTCTCTGATGCCTAATGATTTTAAACATCTTTAACCATGTTATTAGCCATTCCTTTCAAAATACTCTCAGAAGATCTATGACCTATTTTTTAATTGGGTAGTTTGTTTTCTTGATGTTAATTTTTAAAAAATTGTTTCCAGTATTAATTATCTTTGGTGATATAGCCTGTAAAAATTTTTCTCCCATCCTGTATACTACCTCTACACTTGCCAATTTTCTTTGCTATACAGGAGTATTTTAGTTTCCTGAGATCCCCTTATAGAGTACTATTCCGGAAGTCTTTACCTGTGTAGAGAGGGTTATTGTGAATAGTCCTGTGTCCTATTGTTTTTCAGTGTGCTTGTCATAGGTATAAAAGAGGGCTGCTAATTTTTGCGTGTTAATTTCCCACCCTACTATTCTGCTAGAAGTATTTTTCAGATCTAAGAGACTTTGGTGGAGTCCTTAGAGTCTCTTGTGTAAAATTTCACATCTTTAAACAAGAATATTTTGAGTTTTTCTTTTCCTGTTTATAGCCCTTTTATTACTTTCTCTTGTCATATTGCTGTAGCTAAGACTTCAAGCACTATATTGAAAGCAGTGAAAAGAGTGGACACCCTTGTTATTTTCCTGGTATTAGCAGGTATGCCTTGCTCCGTGTATCATAAAGTTGATTATTGGCTCATTTTATACAATCTTTACTACATTGAAGTTTATTCACTCCATTCCTAACCTCTCCATTTCATATTTTATCATGAAATAATGTTGAATTTTTGTGAAAGGCCTTTAATATATCTCTTTAGGTGATAGTGTGATTTATATATTTAATGTATTGAACTATATGCATTGATTAATATATGTTAATTCTATCTCTAGAATGAAGCCAACTCGGTCATAATGAGTACTTTTTTTCTGTGACCTTGAATTTTGGTTTGAAAGTTTTATACCTCTGTCTTGCTTTATATTGTTTCTTGTGTAATCTTTTTCTCTGTCAGACTCTAAACTTTGTGAGCAAGAGCTGACCTTGCTGTCTGTCACCTTATTCACATTCAAGGTACAAAAGAAAAAAAAAGTTTATAGTCAGTTTTGAGGGAAATGAAATATAGGAAGGAATGCATACTTTAGTAAAAAGATAAATGAAAAATGCTAAAAGCTGAAGAACCAACAAAGATTTTGCCTCCAAGGGCTTCTTTACAGATTCACTGAGTGCCATGCTCCTTTAGAGTGTATCCATAACCATGTTGGAGAGGACACTAGTGTGTATTTCTCTTCCTGTAAAGAGATAACTGAATGCGTAAGGAATGAGGCACGTGAATGAGTTTCTTTTCTAGTTAATTTGTTTCAAAGCCAAATCTTGAAATGACTTCCCACTCACTTGGGATAATTAAGATGAAAATAACAATTATATGATCCAGCACTTCAAAAAAGAACCTACCAAGTTTAATGCCTTGGAAGCAGCGTTCACTACAGGCACTGTTATTCAGGGACTAATAGCCACATGGGAGAGGTATGCCAAGAAGGAATTTCCCTTTCTAAGCATCTCACAGTTCAAGATGTTAGAACCTGAAACTGGAATAAGAGGGAACAAACAAGAGAGGACAGGGAGTGTGTGTGTGTGTGTGTGTGTGTGTGTGTGTGTGTGAAGGGGTAAAGTAAACATAAATCATTATCTGTTGGAATAACTTTTAGATGCCAAATAATTCTAATTTTGGTTGTTGTGGGGGTTGTCCACCACACACAGTGGCATTTGAAGAGTTCTCTCTGAAGACATGTAGGCATGAAATGAAGATGTTTGTCCTTTTAAATGCAGTTCTGTGTCGGCACAAGGCATTTGCCAATTAAAATTGTGAAGAGAAAGACAAGAAGGGTCAAGTTTAATCCTCATATGCTCCTTGTTATTATTGGAGGCTCTTTACCTAATCAGTAGATTTTTTCTAGAAAATTGGTTGCAAGTTTGCGCATATATATGAAAGGAAACCACAACAGAGCAGAGAACAGGTAATTGTGGCCTCACATAGCAATTAGTACACAGTAGCACCCAGTGTTTCCTAAAACATCACATGCATTACTGTAGCTTCTAAGAGTATTATACCAATGTATAATTATTATATAAAATATGTAGTGCTTTTTCATGAAAAAATTGTGCACATTGTCAATGCTCCTTAGGATTTTAAGGATGAAACCCAGTGAAAGTACTGAAAACTATAGGGTACTTAGATATGTAAATTATCTTTTCAATTGGCATTTATTTATTTACAAAAGTCAATTTCTAATGCTCATTCTTATTTTGATATTATAACTTGAAAACAACTATTCTTTTGTTCTCTCGGTTGATGTGGGGTGTCCTTTTTTATGTGTGTTGCTTTTATTGGTTGGTGAATAAAGCTGTTTCAGCCAGTGGCTTGGCAGAGTAAAGCCAGGCAAAAAATCCAAACAGAGATAGAGAGAGAGTAGGTGGAGTCAAGGAGATGCCATGTAGCTGTCAAAGGAGGCAGATGCCATGTAGTCACCCAAGGAGCAAGAGTTAACCAACCGTGAGCCTTGTAGTAAAATGTAAAATAATAGAAATGGGTTAATTTAAAATGTAAAAACTAGCTAAGAATGCGCATGAGCCACTGGCCAAACATTGTTGTAGTTAATATAGTTTCTGTATGATTATTTAGGTCTGGGTGACCAGGAAACGAATGAGCAGTCTTCGTTTACAAAATGGTGCCCAATGTGTCACATGATTCATATAAGATCTAAAAAAGCTTAAAAAAGAGAGAGCTTCTAGACCCACAAAAATATGGGAGCCAAGCACAACTTCTTGGTAGCCACATTTCTTTTCCTTTTCCTCTTCTTTTTTTTTTTAAATGGGCTCTGTTTGCTGGTCACAAGCAGAGGCATAACTCCTTTAAAAATAGCTTTCTGGTTCAGACTGGCAGCATGAACAGATCTGGTTCTTTCAGGAGGTCTTGCTATGGAGCACTTAGGGTCTGTGAGAAGCATGTTACAAATTGCTTAATGACAACAAGACCTGTTGCATCCCTCGAGCTGGGGCGGTGAGCATGGCTCTCAGAGGTGGTAAACATGCCTCCACCATGATGGATGGGGTGGAGCCAACAAGCAGGGTTGCAGAGTTAGTCTTAACCACACCTGCTTAACACTTTATTAAAAAGCACTCCTGACCAAAAAATAATTACAAATGCACAATAGAGACAAAATCATACAAAAATAAAACTAAATGCATCACAATGTGTTTTAAAAATGTATGCAGGCTTGGGAGAGAGAGGAAAAAGAATATAGACAGTTATAGAAAGGAGTAAATAGTTTTTAAAATAAAACAGTCTTTAAAGAGACAGTAAATAAAAGTAATATAAAAGAGTATAGACAATAATAGATTAAAGGAGTAAAGATAATAAAATAAATATTAAAAAGTAATAGAGTAAAAAATAAGCTGCATAAAGATGGAATATACACAGAGAGCCTGGATTGTGAGTATTATTATGTTTTTTGGATTTTTGACTGTTAATGAGCTAACTACAGAGAGATATTTGATTGTGGGAGCCAAACCAACATAAAGGTATCTTGACTTCAAAATTTGAGTCTAAGGATATGATTCTTTAAAAAAGAAGTTCTGTTTTTGTTTCCACAGAAGATAAAAACATGTGGATTTCTTTGAGGCTAACATGGTTTGGTGAAATAAGATCCCCTGAATGGTCTCCGTGAACCCTAAAAATGCCTTGCTCAATAAAAAGCAGGAAACAGTTTGGAGAAAACAATGCTCAAATTCCCAAAAATGATTCTTACATAGAAATAAATACTTTACAATGGTATGGAGTTTGGTTTATTGGTATAGATTTAAGGTCAATTTTGTTATATGTGTATTTCTACTCTTATTTAAGGTAGTATGTTTATGCAGCTCATTTAAAAATATAATTAAAAATTACATATTAATAGTCACTTAAAATAGTCAAACTTGTAGTCATGTTAGTTAGGTTTTCTAAATATTTAAAGATATATTTCAGTTAGATAATCTTCAACACTTCAAAGACCTACAAAATATGCCATTTAAAATATTTTGAAAACTTAAACTTTTCTCGACAATGAGACATATCTGCTTCTGGCAGTACTAATTACATCAGAGAGGTTGATGACATTGAGGAAACTCGTTATGGAATTTACCTTCAATTGACATGGCTAGGTATTTGGGCAAGAAACTACTTCTTGCCTGGACTGCTTGATGGTATGCTGTATAAAATGGACATCCAGGACATTCTTCAGGACACACAAAAGTGACTGACAAACTGCCAATATAGGCAACACAGCCTTTCAAATTTCCTGCTTTACTGAAAAGTCTGCTAGATATTATGAGCCTATAGCCTGAAGATAGATATCCCATTGTTACAAAAGAACTTTGGTTGATTATTCAGGCAGCAAGATGTCTCTGTCAATTCTAGAGCTTTGGAAGTTGTTTACAATGTACTTTCTGTTTACTTAGGTAATATTATATCCTTCTGGGGTCTTTAAAGAGTTAAAGACAGATAGTTATAATTATAGTTTTCCTTTGTCATAATAAAAGATAAATTAGATATAAAACTTTAGAGTCACAAAGATAAAATAGGTGATAATATATTTTCTTTAATTTTGCCAGATACAAATAGACTAAATATTGTAACTGAATTCTCGCTTGATACCTGTTTTGCTATATTTAATTTTACCATGTTAAAGTCAAAACCTTTCTTTTTAATTAGACAGAAAAGGGGAGATGATGTGGGATGTCCTTCTGTATATGTGTTGCTTTTATTGGNAGGTAATATTATATCCTTCTGGGGTCTTTAAAGAGTTAAAGACAGATAGTTATAATTATAGTTTTCCTTTGTCATAATAAAAGATAAATTAGATATAAAACTTTAGAGTCACAAAGATAAAATAGGTGATAATATATTTTCTTTAATTTTGCCAGATACAAATAGACTAAATATTGTAACTGAATTCTCGCTTGATACCTGTTTTGCTATATTTAATTTTACCATGTTAAAGTCAAAACCTTTCTTTTTAATTAGACAGAAAAGGGGAGATGATGTGGGATGTCCTTCTGTATATGTGTTGCTTTTATTGGTTGATGAATAAAGCTGTTTTGACCAATGGCTTGGCAGAGTAAATCCAGGCAAAAAATTTGAGCAGAGATATAGAGAAAGAGTAGGCAGAGTCAAGGAGATGCCATATAGCTGCCAAATGAGGCAGATGCCATGTAGTCACCCAACAAGCAAGAGGTAACAAACCACAAGCCTTGTGGATAAAATATAAAATAATAGAAATGGGTGAATTTAAGATGTAAAAACTAGCTAAGAATACCTGTGAGCAGTTGGTCAGTGTTGTTAATATAGTATATGTGTGATTATTTGGGTCTGGGCAGCCAGGAAACAAACAAGCATTCTCCGTTTACACTTGTTATTTTTTATAGTTACACATTTTATGTGTATACAATGGTACACTTATGAAGCTCTTTATTTGAAAGGGTGTGGGGTTTTTTAATAATTAGAAGTGATATTAAAGAATTATGCCCAGTAAGGGAACTGAGGCAAAAATGACATTTAGACATACTCACATTTTCATGTACGTTCCAAATGCCCAAGTCAAAGTTAAGACCCACGTGGCAGCTTTCTGGTTATGTTTCACCTGTGGGCTCCCCTAACAGCAGTTAGGTTGCCATCTCTCTTGGGAAGTTCTACTGATAAAGTGCTTGGATGAACATTTTTAACCACACCTGTGAAGTGCTAACAATTTCACTGAATAACAAATATGGAAGTGCTATTTTAATTTTCGGCTCTGTTTCATGTTTATGATTAATAGTGTTTTCATCGTGAGCTGTGTTCTATTAATCCCAGAATCTTGTCACAATCTGCAAGCATCATGAGCTTTGTTTTATCTTGTATATCTATGTGCTCCAGGATATGCGAACCACTGTTGGGTATATAAGATTATAAAGTCTGAGTCAGTTCCCAGGACAGAATGTCAGGAAGGATGAAGACCTCGTGCGTAACAGCTCTTTCTGAGCACCCCTCGTCCACAGTGCTCATAACCTGAAGTAGCCAAAAAGGGAAAAGCAAAGAGAATTTGGGTTGTGAAATATGAAATTTTGCTTAAAAACATACAGAGTCTCATTTGGGGGCCAAGACTTTAAGGATGTGGAATTTGCTCATAAATGTCACTTTGATACTTGTGTTGACCTAACCTTTGTTAGATGGCTTTGTTTCATAAGATGAAATCTTACTTTAATTACTGAGGCAAAGAAGTTATTGTCTTGCCTGCATCGTGCGTTGCAGGGTGTGCTGAGGTTGGAGGTGAGAGAGGAGCAGCCTTTATTCATTTTCTTCTCTCGGAGGACGTTTTCTGGGAAGCATGTTACAGGACAGTCACAGTTGGCCAAAGGTGTAGTGGAGGAAAGGACATTACTGTCAGCACCGGGAACTAGGGGCATTATTTCATAGAAATTCACGTTCATTAACAGTTGAGCATTTTCCGCTGTCATCATTGCCTCTCACACATCAAATGTAGATAAAAATAAAATGGTGGCAATTTAAATAAAGTGAGTTGCAGCAACAATATTTTAGCACATAGCAAGTCGCATTTGTTAATTTTATTCATTGAAGATGCTATTTATACTATGTGTTTCCTGTAGCGTGCGTGGTAAAGGCTGCATAGCTCCCCTTTAAAAGCAATTTAAAATGCTTTGAAGTGTAGTCCTTCATCAAAGAGTCTTTAATAAAATTCAAAAATATATTTTAAGCATACTAAAAAAATAGCACAATACATTCATATGTGCTTTGCACTAAAACATTTAACATAACGTTTTGCCTTATGAGATCCTAATTTAAAAGGTCCCATTTTCATGGTTACAAGTTCCTTTTATTTCTTTCTTTTTTTTTAAGCTGTGTAGTAGGTCTAGCCATGCAGCCTTGTCATCACCCAGGGTCATTTCATTCCATTCATAAAACTCATTCTCTCATTCCACTCTTAGAGACATTCTGTCCTTTGATCCCAGCCAGCTTTCTGCTCACTAGTCCTTTCTGTGTGTTTCTTGCCCAATCAGGATAGTTTCTGTGGCCCAATATTCAGCCACTCTTTATCAACATCTGAATCAACCCTCTCCACTTCTGTTATGGAACTGTGGAGTCCTGTTAAAGATAGTTTTTCACTCAGAGATCATCCTCAGTGTGATTCCAGTGAAAGGTTCTTCCTTCTGTCTGACTACTGTCTGCTTACACGTGAGTTCCAGCGTAGAGTCTGCTACCCTCAACAGTTGTGACCTTCTTGGTGTTGGTATCTCTGCTCAAGGTTTCCTGGCCACTGGGCTGTCCTCTCCTAGCACATTTCTCTCTGTCCTCTGCTAATTACAAACTCTAAGCTGACAGGCCTTTACTCAGTATCACATGCCTGGTAATCTAGTATAATTCATGAACACATGACACATCTTTGATAAGCCAAGGAACAAACAAACCTAAATATGGATGTGTTTTAAACATACATAGACTCCAAAACACTGTGGGTTGGGGAAAGTCCTTACCAACTCTTCAAACTGTTTTCAGACTTACTGCCACAGTCTTGTACAAAGCCATTGATTTTGTGTCATTAAAATCTGAAAGAAACAGAGATGTATAACCTATCAGGATCTGTCTATTCAGGAGATAGAAAAAGAAATAGAAGCAACTGAGAAGTCAGCAAAGGGCCTGCTCTATCTGGTATAGGTGATGAAATCACCAGACCATATAAGTGGCTTATGAGTTCATCTTCTTGATACAATATCTCCTGACATTTCTTAGAATTTGGGAAGTAATACAGTTCTCCAGGGCCTCATCTGAGAACCCTGGATTTCTCTCCTGGATTCTGTTTTACCTATTCTTTAGGTTGTTTAATTAACAGTGGTAATGAAACAGCAGCACACTGCCATAATTTTTATTTTCAGTGGTTAAATCATAGTAGTTTTAAGAACAATTGTCATCAATTCTTAATCCTCGGAGGTGATAAAAAAAGAGGTATTAAAATGCCTGTTTGAAAATTCACATTAGAACCCTGCAGAGTCATGTTTTCTCCTTAAGATCACCATGCATTGTTATTATATTTTCATTAATGATCCAGGTAGGGGTTAGCAAAACAAAGTTGAATGAATTGCAGAAGTAGTTTTTATAATTTCTTAATATACAAAAAGTTATATAAAGTCATACATTTTTAAAATTTTTTTTACCCTTCCTCCATCCAACCATCCCATTACCCCAAGCTCTCCCCATCCTCCCCTTCTCCCTTCTCTCTCCCCATCTTCCCTTA
>LOEQ01013200.1:6565-19679 GCA_001685075.1 Bramus lutescens | reverse complement strand
AAAGGAACAGACAGACAGAGAAAAAGAAAGAGATGGGAGGTGGGTAAGGCCCACCTTTTAAAAGGGTACACATAGTGAATGTGCACAGGAGGTGCTCTTAGTGGCTGCAGCTGAGGACTATCCCGTCAGGATCCTGAGGGCAGGCCAGTACAAAATACTAGCACCGAGGTCATGAAACTTGGCGGCAAGTCTTGTTGGTTGAGGTGCATCATCTGTAATGAGATTGTATGTTAAGGTCCTTGACCCATTTTTAAATTGTGTTTTTTAAAATTCCTTTTTAGGCATTCCTTAAATAGCTTTTGCAGGTTTTTTCTTTCAGTCTGTGGCTTGCCATCTTAATGTCTTCGTTTTCAGTGCGTCCTGGTGTGCTGTAGCTGTAGAGCCCTCACCGTACCAGAGGCCATCTAGGTTATCTTCCGGGACTTTCTGAGTTTTGCATTATATACCTGTGGGTTTCCTTTGGTATCCTCCTGGGTCTTTTAGCTCCTACCTTTGAGTACCATTGTTCCAGTCTTAATCCGTTGCCTTAACAAGGCTCTTATCTGTGTGGCTCTGCTTTATTGTTTTAGAATGGATGCTGACGATTCATGAGTACGTCTGCCTTCTGATATGGTATAGTTTGCTAGGCAGTATTGAACCAGTCTTTTAAGATTGATGAAGAAATAGGCTTTAGAAACTGCTTTAAAAGGTGGTGGGGGTGGGGTTTCTCTAGCCCAAACTAGCTTCAGTGACCTTGACCTTCTGATCTTCCTACCTCTGCCACTTTGAGTCTTGGAATTACAGGAATGTGCCACCTGCCCATAGACTAAATCTATGCTCTCTAGAGGTAAAAGTAGAAGAACCTTTGATCTCTTTACTTGAAAGATTTTTGGCTTACCTCAAACAAAAGCAGAGAGGTCCAGGACAGTCGTTAGCATATAATAGACTAGGAAATGAGGACTGTAGTGAAAAATGCTTTAAAAGCATAAATGAATGTCCATATATTTAAGTAGTATTTAGATGAACAAAATTTTAACCTAGAATTTGAGCATTTTTCTACTGTAGTTTCACCCATATGTACATAATCTTAAATAAAAATTTAAAAATAAATAAATATCCTTTACTGAAAGCATCTAATTGGAAGGAGGTGGCACAAATCTTTAATACCAGCACTCGGGAGGCAGAGGCAGGTGGGATCTTTGTGAGTTTGAGGCCGGCCTGGCCTACAGAAGGAGTTCTAGGACAGCCAGGGCTACACAGAGAGATCCTATACAGAGCCTTGTCTCATGCCCGCCTGTTTCCAAATGCCTGGCATCCTCTTCCCAAATTACCACACAGAGGCTTACATTAATTATAAATGTTTGGCCAATTGCTCAGATTTATTACTAACTAGCTCTTACATGTAAATTAACCCATTTCTGTTCATCTATGTATTGCCACATGTCTATGGCTTTACTGGTCCTCTGGCATCTTGCTTCTTGAACGTCTGACTTACATCTCCCTGACTCTGCCCTTCTTCATCCAAGTTCACAGTTTGACTATTCTGCCTAATCTTGTCTTGCTTTGCCATAGGCCAAGCAGCTTTTATTATTGACCAATGGGAGTAATACATATTCACAGCATACAGAAGATCATTCCACAGCAAAATCCTGTCTCGAAAAACCAAAAAAAGATGGAGAGAATTTAATTCAGAGTAAAATTAATGTTAACTTTTTTTCTAATTTTACTTCTGACTACTTTCAGGTAAGTTCATGAAAGACAGACATGGCAACATGCTCCTGTGGGCCTCACTATGTAGGAGGCTGAGGTAGTAGGATCACGAGAGCCCAGGAGTTCAAGACCCCTGTCTCAAACCAAAAAAGAAAACCAACAAACAAAAACTTCCCAAGTCTTCTCCATTGGTTCCTGTAGGACTCTATAGGGTATATGCGCACATCGTAGAGACAGTGTGATAGATAGATGAAGCCTCGCACATCAGAGCATCTGGGTTTGAATCCTAATGGTTACCAGTAGAATCTGCTTATGCCTGCACACATCCTTGGGCCATCCAGACTTGCCCAGAATCAGTTTGCCTTTACTATACCAAGCAGAATGCTGCTCTTCATACATGGTGGTTTAATTTGGTGGCTCAAATAGTGCCCCAATTCCTGTTCCTGTTGTCAGTCTCTTTGATGTCCACAGAGAAATGTCTGATGTCTTCCCAGGCTGAGTACCAAGCCAGGAACCAAAAGGACAGTAGCTGTTGGCAAATCCTAAGGGCCAACAGTTTTCCTCTTCTTGATGCTTGTCCGAAACACCTTAAACCATTCTTGGCTGCTGTGTCATTTCTAGCTATGTTGAGTGTGATGAGGCAGAGGCTCGGGGGCTAGGGCAGCTTTCATCATTACAGTACCTCATAGAACAGATATCGCTAAAAACTGGCAGCCCTTCTGGGTTTCTGAGGAAGTGGGACAGAACAGTACATCCAAACATGGAGTCCGGGTTGCTTTGCTCGTCTCGATGGAAGCAGTGTCATCTCTCACTGGAGATAGGACATCCTGCCTCAGAGCACTGGCGCCCTAGGGAACCATCTTCACAGCAGATCCCAGAGCTTCTGGGCCTATGCAGGTTTCCAGAGTGTTTGCTGTGTCTTGTTCACTTCAGATAATGTCGTCAATGCGGTGGATTAGTGTGGTGACCCATGGAGTCCTCATGGTCATGGTTCCTCTAAAGTAGAGAGCAAATGTAGCTCTCTGGTATGACCGTGAATGACAGGTACTGCTGTGTCTGCCATGTAATAGCAAACCACATCTCATTGTCCTTACTGATGCTGTTACAAAGGAGGACATTTACCAGGTCATGAGCCATACACTTGCTAGCAGGGATTACCCTAACAGTCGCCATCCCAAATACCTCATCTGGGCTTGTGTCTGGAATTAGATCTGGGCAACCCATAGCCATGCTCCAAGATTTGTTTTGGTTCTGGCCCAGGTGCACAGGCAATTTAAGTGGGGTCATGATAGAATTAACACTTCTGATTCATCAGCTTTTTGGTAGTGATACTGACTTCTGAGCTCACGAGGGATGGTGGGCGGAGTGCTTTTGTTACTTTCTTAGTGAGAATAGAGTGGTCAGTCCTAAGGCCTGTAAGCCAGGAACTAAATGGGCAGTAGCTGCTGACAAACTCTGGATTCCTGTCAGAGGTTTCTCCAAGGCTCTTTCTCTTGTAGTAGCTTTTTTGACAAGACAGGGATCTATTATCGGTGATATGGTTAGTGACTCTTATATATGTTTCTAATTAAATTCTAGGACGAGGTAAATAGACCCAAGATAAATCTGTGGTTGCACTGGGCCCACCAAGATTCTAGGCCAGTGCCTCTTACACTGTCTTCAGGAGCCCCACTCTGACTGGTCAAGCACATTTGGGGTCCCCAGATCTTAGTGTCAGTTCAGAGATGGTGTTCAATAACTTTTAGAAGGGTTTTGTATTTCCCTTTCTGCAGGCTACAGTAGCTATAGATCCTGAAGTGATAACAGATCACTCTTGGGAAAAGCCTTGAAGGAAGATCAGCAGTCTATGGCTGTGTGGCCTTTTTTATTTTATTATTTTGTTTTTTTTTTAATGTACATTGAGGTTTTGCCTACATGTATGTCTATGTGAAGATGCCAGATCCCCTGGAACTGGAAGTTACTGTGAGCTGCTGTGTAGGTGCTGGAACTCAAACCAAGGACCTTTGGAAGAGCAGTCACTGCTCTTAACCACTGAGCCATCTATCCAGCCCTGCTTGTGGTCTTTTAATGGGTCATGATAATCTTACATTGAATTCAATGTGTTCTCAGTTTGTCTTAAACTTCTCTGTGAGCTCAATTGGGTTATGTGATAATCAAGAACAGTGAGAACATGTGTAGTACAAATTTTAGTTGGTCTTAATAATATAAAGCCAGAGTCAGATATAGGGGCTAATGCTGAAGATCAGTGAAGCAGAGAGGCCAGCCACTAGAGAGTTCTTTTACCTCTATCCATGTCCAGACCGAGGGGGCGATCCTCAGACTGCATCTGTCTCCACCAAACCTCAGACTGCCCTGAACTCCTGTCTTCCTCCGCCTTATATTCCTGTCTCCACCCAGCCATATCACTCCTGTCCCCACCTCCCTTTTGCTGTGATTAAAGGCTTGTAATCCCAAGTGCTGGGATCACCTTTGTGTGAGCTCTATTTCTCTTTTAGACAGATTCAGTCTTGTGTAGCCCAGGGTGGCCTTGAACTAACAGAGCTGCCTCTGCCTCTGTGGCCTGAGACCTAGGATTAAAGGTCTGTGCCACCACTCCCTGGCCTCTAGTGGCTTAGCTCTGCACTCTGATCTTCAGGTAAGCTTTATTTGTTTATGTTTTCATAAACAAATTATCACCACAAACATGAGTGAGGGGAAATGGCATCTTGAAAAATAACTTGAAAGGGTCATATGGAGCATGGAGATGGGAAGACTGGAGACCTGGATGTCCCTAGAGGAGGTCAGGTAGCTCCATTGATCTGAGAAGTTCAGTTGAGTGGAGTTGGAGGCCAGCATTCTGAGCCTCAGTCATGTTGCTCCATGTCCGCCATCCAAAGTCTGCTTTCCAACGAGAACCCTTATGGGAGCGTCCAAGACTACAATGTTGCTTGTTTAATTGCTCCTCACCAGTTACCATTAAATTCTGGCCCTTATTTTTAGTCCTATCTTCTGGCAGCTAGAAGAAATTAAAGACTAAAGCAATCACATTCAACTAGTCATTTACTTTGTGTACACTTTCAAGAGCAGCTGGAAGTAATCCCAGCCCTTGTTACAATCTCATCAGCTGCTTGGATTTCTAGTACTCTGTCATCTGTCTGCACGAATCCTGTAATGATACCTTGCATGTCATTGTGCCATCCTCACCCTCCATAGAAGTGCTATCACTTATTAATGTGTCCCATTTTTTATTTTTTCCCCTTTTACTAAAGATAGGTTCTTTTATCAATCAGTATATCTGAATTTTATCAGTCAGTATATCTGAATTACAGTTTCCCCTCCCTCCACTTCTTCCATTTCTTCCCCACCTCTCCCATCTGAATCCACTCCTTTTCTTCTGTCTCTCATTAGAAGAGAACAGACTTGTAAGAGATAACAACCAAACATAACAAAATAAAATACAAGTTAAAACAAAACCCATCACATTGAAGTTAGACAAGGCAAACCAACAAAAGGAAAAGAGTCCCAAGAGAAGGCACTAGAATCAGAGACCCACTCGCTCCCATAGTCAGGAATCCTAAGAAACACTAAACTGAAACCTCCAATATATATACTGCAAGGACCTGGTGCAGACCCTTGTCAGCCCTGTGCTTGCTGCTTCCGTCTCTGTGAGTTCCTATGGGCTTTGTTCAGATGATTTAGAGGGCCTGGTTCTCCTGGTGTCCTTCATCTCTGGTTCACACACACTTTATCAGGGTTCTCTGAGCTGTGACGGGAGGGATTTGATGGACACATTCTGTTTAGAGCTGTGTATTGCAAGATCTTTCTCTGCATGTCTGGCTGTGGGGCTCTGTATTTGTTCCTCTGCTGCAGGAGGAAGCCCCTCTGATAATGGCTGAACACAGCACTGATCTATGATTTTAGCAAAATCATTAGGAGTTGTTTTATTGCCACATTTTTTTGGTTTCTTTTACCGGTACTATTTGGCTTTACCCAAGTCTCTGAGTTACCTGGTCTCTGTTTCTTGATCACCCAAGCAGCATTGAGTATGGGTTCCATCTCATGGACTGGGCCTTAAGTCAGATCAGACAATGGTTGGTTACTCCCACACACAAATTTTGTGCCGCCATTGCCCTAGCATTTCTTGTAGACAAGAAGATTGTAGATCAAAGGTTTTGTGGCTGGCTTGGTCTTTACATTTCTCTCTTGGTAGCCTGCAGAGTATTTTACCATACTGCAGACACTAGAACTGGGGTGAATGTTCTGTGTAGGCACCAGCTTGGCCTCTCCACATATGGTCAGTTGTGTGGTTGTTGTCTTCAGCAATGGTCCTTGCCGTCAGTTTATGAAGAGCAACCATTGTCTTGGCAACAGCCCGAGGTGTTTGGGGATTTCCATGTGACCCCACTGGCCAACAACTCAATTGAATATAATCTAGTACCAGTACTAGAAGCTTTGATTGGTGACAAGAGATGACCAGCTGGGACTCCATTTCACTCATTATTTGAAGACTTTATTACGAGCACCTTCATATATTTTAGGAAGTTTCCACTGCGCTAAGTTTCCATACCACTCCTCAAATGCCCTCAGTACTAGCTGTCCCTCCCAGCATTCCCTCCCTCGTGCTATCTCCCCTCCCCGTCTCAACTTGATTCTCCAGTTCCCATCTGCCACACCCCACCCTCACTCCATCCATAAAATCTATTCCATGTCCCCCTCTCAGAGAGATTCATGTGTCACCCCCCTCCCCCGTCCCTTTCTTTATACCTCACCTCTCTAGGTCTACAGATTGTAGATTGGTAATCATTTATTTAATGACTAATATGCACATATAAGCGAATCCATACCATATTTATCTTTTTGGTTGTGGGTTACCTCATGAAGGATGATTTTTTTTCTAATTCCATCCATTTACATGGAAATTTCATGATGTCGTTTTTTACAACTGAGTGACACTCCATTGTGTGAATGTACCACATTTTCTTTATCCATCCTTCTGTTGTGGGACATCTAGGCTCTTCACAGCTTCTGGCTATTTACGAATAGAACAGCGATAAACATAATTGAGCAGTGTCTCTGTGGTAGGATGAAGCGGTCTTTGGGTATAGGCTTGGGAGCGGGATAGCTGGATCTTGAGGTAAATTGATTCCCATCTTTCTAAGGAACCACACTATTGATTTCCATAGTAACTCTGCAAGTTTGCACTACCACGAGCGGTGGAGGAGTGTTCCCCATGCTCCACATCCTCATCAGCATGAGCTGTCACTTGTGTCTTTGATCTTAGCTAATCTAACAAGTGTATGATGGAATCCTGGAGTCATTTTGATTTGCATTTCCCTGTTGGCTAAGGATGTTGAACATTTCTTTAAGTTTGAAGTTGCTTGGTTAGAGTTACACCAAGGTATTTTATATTATTTGAGACTGTTGTGAAGAGTGTTGTTTCCCCGATTTCTCGTACTCTACCATTTATATATAGAAGAACTACTGATTTTTTTTAGTTAATCTTGTATCCTGCCACATTACTGAAGGTGTTTTTCAGCTGACGGAGTTCCCTGGTGGAATTTTTAGGGTCACTTATGTATACTATCTGTAAATAAAGATACTTTGACTTCTTTCATTCCCATTTGTATCCCTTTCATCTCCCTCAGTTATCTTATTTCTCTAGCTGGTACTTCAGATACTGTATTGAATAGATAAGGAGAGAGTGGACAGTCTTATATTATTCCTAATTTTAGTGGAATTGCTTTGAATTTCTCTCCATTTAATTTTATGTTGGTTGTTGGCTTGCTGATTATTGTCTTTATTATGTTTTGGTATGTCCCTTGTATCCCTAATCTCTCCAGGACTTTTATGAAGGGAGTTGGATTTTTCAAAGGCTTTTTCTGCATCTAATGAGATGATCATGTGGGTTTTTTTTTTTTGGTTTGGTTGGTTGGTTTTATTTCCTCCATTTTGTTGATATAGTGGATTATATTTACTGTTTTTTTGTCTATTGAACCATCCCTGCATCTCTGGGATGAAGCATTCATGCATACATACATACATACATGCACACGTGCAATTACCCTCAAAAGCCAGATGAGGGCATCAGGTACTCTGGAGCTGGAGACATAAGGAAGTTGTGAGCCCCTGATGTTTGTGCCATGGACGCTAGTCCTCCGAAGAGCCAAGCTGGTTGACTTGACTGCTGAGCTATTTCTGCAGCCTTCATAATGGTATTTTTTAATTAGTTTACTAATCATGGTTCTTCCTTTTGTTTAAGGTTCCATGATGGAGTTTGAACATTACCTCAAGAGGTTTCATATTTTGGATTAGTTAATCGTCTTTACCCTCTGCTGGGGACTTTGAAACTTCGGATTCAGTTTCTGTGTCCTTCAAGGCATTACATGCAGAGACATTGTACCATGGACTGCAAGGAGAGCTGCCCAAGTGTGAGCATCCCCAGCTCTGATGAACATAGAGAGAAAAAGAAGAGGTTCACGGTAAGTGCGTAGCAGGAAGCTTAAGAGAGTCAGTACAGCGAATGTTTCCACCTCTACTTGTGTTCTTTCTAACCAGGAATCTGCCTCCCTTCCTCCATGTGTCCAAGTTCTGCTTCTGTTGAATGAGCTGTCCTCACAGAGCCCTCTTTGGCTGTTGTAAGGAGGCTGCTTGTTTGTCCCGGCTGCCCAGAACCAAAACAATCACACAGAAACCATATTATTTAAATCACTGCATGGCCCATTAGCTCTAGCTTCTTATTGGCTAGCTGTTACATCGTAATTTAACCCATTTCTATTAATCTATGTATCGCCATGAGGCTGTGGCTTACCATGTAAAGTTTCGGCATCTGTGTCCAGCGGAGCTCCATGGCTTCTCTTTACTCCGCCCTTCTTCCTCCCAGCATTCACTTTAGTTTTCCCCACCTAGCTCTTTCTGTCCTACTCTGCTATAGGCTCAGTGCAGTCCTTTATTAACCAATGGTATTCACAGCATACAGAGGGGAATTCCACATTATTTGGCTACTGTGACAGTAATTGTCTTTTTTAGTGCAGATTTTTGCCTATTTACAATCTCTTTGGGGAATTTTATGAGGCTTACATGCTCTCTTGTCCGATGTTTGTATACAGATGCTGTCTGTGCACTGTTTGTACACACTGTTGAGTGCTGTAGACTCCTGAAGTCCTTGAGCCCATGGTACGGACTACTGTCTTGAAATTTCCATGGTGTCTTATGGTATTTTATTACTTTCTGCCACATTTTAAAATGTTTCCTTTTTCCTCTTTTCTCACCTTAAAGGTAAAAACCTTCCTGATTTTGTTTTTTGTGCCTCAGTATTTGCTGGAGGGAGGGCTTTATAAGCAATAGGCACAATGAGTTTGTGCTAGTAGCGTTATCAGTGACTGTTACTGGAACCTTTAAAAACCTTTGTTTATTTGCGTGCGTGCATGCGTGTGTGTGTGTGTGTGTGCGTGTGTGTGTGTGTGTGTGTAGCATATGCGCACATGTGGGCTCATAGAGGACCTTAACCCTAAAGCAGTCGGGTATCCTCAGGGTCCTCCTCTGTCACTCTGTGCCTATCCCTTTGAGGCAGAGTCTCTCCTTGAACCTGGGTCTCTTGTTTTCTTAGTTACTAAATCTCTGTCTTCCCTCAGATCGAATTACAGATGTGTGCAGAACACAGCCTGTTACATAGTTATAGGATACAAACTCATTTGCACAAGTAGTCTTTTAAAAATAGTTTTCATTTTCTTTATGCATGAATATATAATATATATACAGATGGATGGATGGATTGATGGATGGATGGATGGATGGATGGATGGATGGATGGATGGATGGATGGATGGATGGATGGATGGATGGATGGATGGATGGATAGATAGATAGGTAGGTAGATGCCTGCATGTATGTCTATGTACTGGCTGTTTAGTGCCCTCAGAGGCCAGAAAAAGGATCCCCCCAGAATTGGAGTTTGCAGGTGGTTATGAGCTATCGTGTGGGTGCTAGGATCCAAGTCTGGGTCCTCTAGAATGCCTCCCAAGCTGAGCCATCTCTCCATTCCTACAACAGGTCATCTTGACCTTCGAACCAACCCTCCAACTGAGAACAGACATGTCCTATTAGTATAGCAAGATATACTATTGTGTTTATTCCCAGTACTCCAGACAGGACCTGTAGAGCTTTCCTACCCTTCTGTCTCTGATCTGGTCTTTGCTGAAAGTCCCCGTCTGCTGCGCAGTATGAAGACGTATGCTGAACTTCAGCTCTGTTCTCTACTTACTTCCACCCAGGTTAGAATGCCCAGGCTGTCTTACTCTGTCATCCTGCTTGAGCACGCAGCCATACCGCAGTCTACATTTTGGTTTATAAGAGGAAGGGTGTCAATTTTCAGGGTATTTGTGGAATAAATGTCTCTGTGGCTTCCTTCTTGTCATCCCTGCACATCTGTAATGTTCCAGCTGTTAATTGCATTCTAGGAAATAGCTGTGGCTGACGTGATACAGCCTGAACTTCTTTTTTTTTTGGTTTTTCAGGACAGGGTTTCTCTGTGCAGCCTGGACTTTAACCAATGTTTTAGCTGGCCTCTGCCATTGTGGGGTGATGAGAATATCTTCTATTGGTGTGATTAAGGTCTCATGGGGGCACTCGGCTAATGCAGTGCCTTTGTTCTCAGTATTGCTCATCAGACCCCTTTTGGGGCCACCCCTCATCTCTAATGAGAAGATCACTGGATCCATGCCACTTGAGCCCTGTGGCCATGTTCACGTGGGAGATGAGAAGAGCTGAAATCCTAAGCTAACTACTCCAACTACTATCTTCTGCCTTATTAACTTGCAGAAGTAACCCCAAATGGTAGCTTTTCTCAAGGTCCTAGATGTGGCCACTGGCTTTGTTCTCCCCTCCTAAACACACCTCCTGCATTGATACAGAGGTTGGAGTGTGTATCTGGCTGTGTATCTCTCCTTAGCCTCTAGGTTGCAAAGTGTGTTTATCTGTGAGTATGTGTGAGAATATGTGTTTCAACAACAGTATCTTAAGCAGTATGTGCTTATTTATTAATACATTTATATAAGTGTAATTTTAGCAGTGCCACCTTGAAGGTCAGCAAGGACTATTCTGTCTTTGATAAAATATGGAGTGTGTGCAATATATTCCTTCCTTTCCTCTTTGTTCTTACCTTTGGGCTATTTTGTCCTTCAGGAACTTTGCCTCCCATCAAGTTTGGCAGACGTTCCTACTGTGTGGACGGTGGATTAAGTTAAGTGTCCTTTGGTCTTTTCAGGGAGAGAGGCTTCCACACAGTCTCTGAAAACCAGGAAGCCTCTGCCAGGGCCTGGTATTTCCGTGCTGTGCCCTGGTTTCAGAGTCCCTATGAAAGTCATCTTGTTCATTTACTTCCTTCAGATGTCCAAGTGTTTCCCAATTGGAGGCTTTGTGTGTATATAACCACTTAAAATACAAAATAGCACATCCACACGTCACACTACTTCCATTTGTTGTCCTATTTACCTTACCTAATATGTAAGTAGCCGTTATCAGTACTTAATACATAGTTTGTCTTGTTCTGAATGCCTTGCCGGCTGAAATGCAACGTCTGTAGTTTCTTTATTCTTAGAAAGAGAATATGAAGCAAGAATGGCAAAGTGTTGGAATTCGGGTAGCTCTAAGGGAGCACATTCACATATCCATGGTTATTTTGAAAATAACAGAACTTTCATGACAGGTCGGTGCTATGTTTTACTGGAGCTCCTTTCTTGCCTTCTTTGTAATGAGCTCTTCAGGGTGGAAGACCTTGCAGATTGTAGTTTGCATTATTGTGTGTGTGTGTGTGTGTGTGTGTGTGTGTATTTGTGTGTGTGTATGTGTTTAAAGCTTGTTACAAAGGAGGCATTACATAAAATTTAAAATGTAAATGCTAAATTATCCAAGAGTAAAGAGTAGCTAACATTGCTAGAACAACAAAGAAATTGACAAGATGAAACATGTGCTTCATTTGGCGTGCTTTTTTTTTTTAATCTTGGATAATCATGCGAATAACCAGTTTCACAAATATGAAGACAATTTTTATGTATTTAAAAAGCCAATGGTTTCTTTACAGTTAAAATTTATTAAATCGTATCTTTTTTTATTTCCATAGGTTTATAAAGTTCTAGTGTCTGTGGGCAGAAGTGAGTGGTTTGTCTTCAGGAGATATGCAGAGTTTGACAAACTTTACAATACTGTAAGAGACCACATTATTTCTTTCTTTGTTATTTATTTATTTATTTGTTGGTTTGTTTGTTTGTTTTTTGAACAGACTTTCCCTATATAACAACTCTGGATATCCTGGAACTTGCTTTGTAGACCAGGTTGACCTCAGACTCAGAGATCCCCCTGCCTCTGCCTCCCAAATGCTGGCATTAAATGCATGCACCATCACCCCCTGAGTAACTACATTTCTATTTAAAGCTAAACACTTGAGAAAAATCCCATGAACTGAGAAATGTATTTGAATGAGCAAATCAAGACATCTTTCCAGTGAAAAAAGGGAAAGGGATTCTTCAAAAGCATCTTAATTTATTGTCTTTATGTGAAATGTGGGAAGACAGACAGTTCTCCATGAGCAGTGAGAGACAGAGGTAAAGAGCTCAAGGACATTTCAGGGTCCGATGACGTTGGGCACCAATACTTGTGCCAAGTAATATGGTATCCGTCGAGGCAGTTCTGGTTCAGATCTTCAACTTTAAGCCTGAGATCTCAAAGGATCAGCCGCACACTCCTCTTCTGTGTCCTTCTTAGAAGTTGTCAGTTCTGGGTTTCAAGTACTAACACAGTTGAAATGAGTGTTGCCTTTCCCGATCCACTGGAGTTTGAAGGCTAAGTAACTGAAGCCATTTTTATCCATAATCCAGCTATTAAATAGTTCACAGTCTAGCACCTATAGTTACACATGGTTTTTAGCGAATGCAGTGAGACATCAAGGTCATTGACAGCATCAGACCAGACTCTTCTGATGCTGACTCTGGTGAAAGACACTGTCTCAGAAGTCTCAAGATGCTCAAGCTATGTCTCTTGAGTCCGTCACTGGAGAAGCCTGGGTAAGAACAGCTCTGAGTCCCAAGCTTTGGTTCAGTTACGGAAGACAAACAAGTAAACAAAAAACAATTGTGCCTTCAGCTCCAAGTGTAAGTTCTCAGTTCTCTCGTGCCATAAAAGATACTGATCTCCCAGTGTGTATAATAAGTAGATTGCTAGGCATCTCTAGAAAATTCTCTTTTTACTTGGTAAGGTAATTTTTCAATTCTTAACCCTATCTTCTAATCTTAATGTGTAAATCTTGGAGCTAGGAAGATAACCCTTGTCCTTGCTGCTCTTGCAAAAGGGTCCATGTGGGGTGGCTCACAAAAACCTGGAACTCCAATGCCAGGGTTTTCATTGTTCTCTCTGGCTTCCAAGGTCACTGCACGCACACACACACACACACACA
>LOEQ01013199.1:27921-41175 GCA_001685075.1 Bramus lutescens | reverse complement strand
CGTGCGGGAGCTGGGCTGGACAAAAAGCAGGGCCTGCTCCCCTCATTACTACATTATCTCTTAAACTGTTTCTGTCAGAACCATTCATTACAACAACTGGAAGCGGGACTCAGACAAGCTGTAATTGCTCTGTCCTGCAGCCGTGAACACAGACATCACCATGGAGAAACACTGGTTGGGTTAACGACAGGCAGGATGTCTCACCATGTCTGCTATAGGCAGTGCTGTCCCCTCCCGAGTGACATAGAATGCCACACAAATCAGGGCAAAGGTAAACTCCCCACCGCACAGAAGAATCCTGACAATTCTTACCATTCAGACACTGAGAAGTTAGATCTACTTCAGAGGAGGATGGGTGAGCAAACCTTTTCTACTTGTACACCCTATGTAAGTTAAGAATTTCTGGCCTCCTCAACCCTTCCAGTGTAAACGTGAGGACACAGCCTCGCTAATTCTACCCGCATACGATTGCGTCTCTATGCCACCTCACAAGATCCCAAGAAACCAAGGCTCTTTCTTGGGTATCACCTGTTCTGCTGAGAGGCAGAACACTCTTGTCAGGTGAGTGGATCTGTGTCGTTGATGGGTATTCTAAGGTCTGGCGTCAGGTACATTTGCCTTTCATGCCACCTTGTGAAGATCTTTTCACAAGAGAGACTTTTACATGGCTCCAGTTTACCCTAAAAGTTAGAATTAGTTGCACCAACTCTAATTTCCATTTTTTTTCTAACTCGGGATCTTGAAATTCAGGCCGCTACCAACTAAATCACATTGATCCTTTTTACTTTCTGTGGTGAGCATTCCATGGAGCTGTCAGTAAGAAAACATCCAGCTTTGGCTAGTTCCCTGCCACTGTGCCTGTCTTCTCAGGGCCCTTCTGGTATTTCTGACAACTTTGGACATGATGGGATGGATGGTCATCAACAATCTATTGAGTTCCTATGAAAAAAGTGAGAGAAGAAAAGGCTCAGGAGAGTGATTTCCTCCACCATAATTATGGATTCTATTTCATTTGTCTTTAATTGTTATCATGGACTTCATGCTTGAATTCAGTGTTATCACGTGACTGCAGTAGCAGAGGAAAAGTGCAGATTTTGTTATTATGAATCCTTTTCTGTCTCCCCTCCCCAGTGAGAAACAAAGAACAATTAGGTCATCTTCACAACTGATTCCCGGAGCCATTGTGAGTGTACTTGAAATATAACCTTCTTTCACATGGGGTCTTCCTAGAACATTTAAAAACACATTCCCATTGACTTTGTTCCTCAGTAAATCTGATATTCAAGTTTTAAAGAATCAGGGGGAACCACATCTCCCTTACTGATTCCCGCCTGGGTACCTTTTAATGTTTTCCCTGCACTCATTAAGGTCAGATGTGTAAAGTTTCTTTTTAGAAGACCTCAAACTTACCCTCCCACCAGAACTATAATTCTTTATCAAAAAAATCTTTATTGTTATTTTATTTTGTGTGTATGGGTGTTTTGCCTGCCTGCATGCATGTTTGTGTACTATATGGATCCCTGGCTCCTGCAGAGGTAAGAATAGGGTACTGGGTTTCCCTGGAAATGGAGGTATAAAAGTTTATGAGCTTTAATGAGGGTGCAGGGAATTGAACCCAGGTCCTCTGGAATAACAACCAGTGCTCTTAACCCTTGAGCCATCTCTCCAGCTCCTAGAGTGATTCACATGTGGTTTATGTAACCAGAATTGCATTGATTATATTCTTATAAAAACCATTCAGGGCTTTAAAATGGTTAGATTTTTATCTTCCTCTCTTTTGGGATGAATATGAATACAGTCAGGCAGACAGACAGACAAACACACACACACACTTACCAACAGCCATGCTCTCAGGGATACCCTCCCTGACAGCCTCCCAAGCCCTGACTGCTTTTCTCTAGCAATGCTTAAGTGACTGGTTTGGCCACGAGCAAAGCATCTGCTGCTCTTCTCCTGATCCTCACTGCCCACCCTGCACTTGGGTGTCCTTCTCATAGGATCTCATTAAGCATCATTCCCTTGGCATTGTCAGGCACTGACGCTGGTGTCACTTTCCCTCACGTTCAAACAACTTTTAGTCCAGCGCACTGTCAGGGTTTTTTGATGCTCCTATTCTTTTAATTCTTCCTTGCAAGGCTAGCTAGCTGCATCATTTGCAGGGCTCAGTGAATAATGAAGCTGCAGAGCCCCGCTAACAGGGATGATGAAGACTTTCAGTACATCAATGAAGATCATTCAAGTTAACCCAGAGTCCCTCTGAGCATGCGCCCCCCGAGAGACCACATAGGTGACACACTCAAGGTTGGTCCTGCTGGTTGGAATCTAAAGTTCATTTTCTGATTTTCATCAATGAGAGAGCTTCAAAACCTCTCTGGAAAAGTACTGGGGTCTTTCTGCCTTTCTCTCCACCTCTTGTCTTTCCTTTATCTTCCTGGGGAGGGAGGAACTCTGAGGTGAGTCAGTAATAGTCTGATTCCCCTGGGCCACATTCTTTGGTCCTAAGGCGAGTATTCTTACCTCCTCCTTGTTGTTTCTCTTGCTGACCTCAGGGAAATCACCATCTGCACCCAGCTACCCTGCTGTGAATCAGCATTTTGTATGCCCTTCCTGCACCTCAAGTCAGTAACTTGGACCCCACATCCTTGATTTGGTGGAAATAGTTCTTTGGATCCAAAGCCTTGCTTCTCCACAGTTCACCCAACACTCCTAGACACTGCCATCTGCCCAACACGACCTGACTAGTCCACAAATAAGCTGGCACTTTGATCTCCATGTGGTTTCCACCTCTTTGTGGCCATTTCTACCAATTATCGGAACACATAAGCCTGTGGTATGTTATCTGGCTTGGGCTTCTTCCTGGTGAAACATCCTGAGATACTATTAAATGATCCTCCTAGTTCTATTTCTCCTCCTCCACCCCTCTTGCTTAGTTAATAGTATTTTCCTTTAAGAGAATTGAATTTGAAAACAAACCAAACCGTGTCTGCCTACACGTCCACTTTCAGGCTTTCATATCTCTGACTGGCAGGGAAAACAATTTTGGCAGAGGTGACCATGAATTGACCCTCTTTGTTTCTGACAAGCCGAGGGAAGGAAAAACATGACTGATAATAAGAAGTGGTTGCTTCGCGGCCAGCTTGGCTGACAGTCTTAGTCAGGCGATGTCTGCAGTCCTGGGTCTTTTTTGACAAGTAATATTCTCTGAGTAAGCAGGGAAGACAACGCCAGCAGATTGTGGTTGTAGAAAGTGAAGAAATGTCCTATGCTCTTATTCCTCAGGACCCCCATGTACTTTTTTTTTGTCAGGCCTGAGGATGTTAAAGACTCCACAGGGTGAATTGAATTCTATTTACCTCCAGGCTGTGACAGAAGTTCATTTTCCCGTGTATAGTTTTCGTGTGGATACAAGTGAATAATTCTTTTCTGGTATTAAGATCAATAATTGTGTTCCCTGTGAGCCTCATATTTTTTTTATTGTCGACACTGATAATCTCCTTGCATTTGCCATAAGCAGACAAAGCTCTATGATTTGTATCTCACTTCTTACAATGTAAGTGTCCTACGCTGAGTGAGCGAACTGACTCAGACTTTGTCTTACTTTTTATTTTGATTTCCTTTTTATCTTCTAGCAATATTTTTACTCTTTTATTTTAAATTTATTTTATGTGTGTTATTTTCTGTATGTGTGTATGTACACCACATGCGTGCATGGTGCTTGTAGAGACCAAAGGAGGTCACCCAATCCCCGGGGACTGGAGTGACAGATGATTGTGAGGTGCCATGTGGGTGATGGGAATCGAACCTGGGACCTCTGTAAGAGCAGCTGGTGCTCTTAACCACTGAGAATCTCTGCAGTCCCAAAGCTCCTTATTTAGGTTTCATCCTATTTGCTATTGAATCTCAAGAACAAGTCACAGTGGACTAGAATTTAATCCATACCAGAAAATAGGAGAGTTCATAAATTAAAGGAAAAGTTATAATAAAAGCATATCACCTTTATACAAGCTATGGCCAAATGATTAAAATCATGAAGATTTGGGGTCTGAAGAAATGGCCCAGCAGTTAAAAACACTTTTAATTCTCCTGAGGATCAGACTGTGATTTCCAGAACCCTCATGGTGGCTCACAACCATCTGCAACTCCAGTTCCAGGGATCTTACACCCATGAGCACATGGTACACAGACATACATGCATGCAATAATTTTTTTAAAAAATTGAGTTAGAGAGCTTTGAAAGTATGTAGAAATAGGATGAGATACAGGAAACTGAAATTCCTGATGCTAAGTATTGCCACTTGTCATTGCTATGTGGCTTTGTCAAAGTCTCATAAATATAGATTTACTCTGAAAAAAAAATGTAGGGACTTGTGTGCTCAGAGGCAATGTGGAGACTAATTTGTTCATGTAGAGGTTTGACAGGCTTAGCTGCACGGAGAGGAAGTTAGTAATGAGAGCTGTGTCTGCAGGAGACAGGAGGGCAGGTGTTCCATGTAGACCCACAGCTGCTTATTCATTCTACCCTCTAAGGGTTCTCTGCCACGCTGGTTATTTCCAGCTAAAAGCCATGGTAGAATTATTACTGACACCAGATCTGGGACTTTTCTGATCTAATTAAAAATTCATAGCATCTTTAATGAAGCATATCATGTTAACTTTTATATTAGAGGCTTTACCTAACAACATGGCCTTCTGCATCCGTTCATCCTACCTGCTCTTGTTTTAACATATAGATGATGTTGATTGGCATTTTGTCTGAAACCACTCCTTTTAGATCGCTGTTGACAAGTCACCATCTCTGTTCCAAGTGAAACTAAGTCCTGTCATTGAAGTGCCGGCTCTTCTTTCCTTTGTGCTCCAAGGCACTAGGAACATGACTCTGCCTCCTTCTTTACAGAAGTGAGTTGGTGTGGGGGAGAGTGGCTCTTTCAATGAACATTGAAATTTTGATTATGTAAACTATTTAGCCTGTTCAATTTCTGTAACTTCACTTAGCAAAGGCACCATGGAGCGGTCTACCTAAAATACATAGAAACCAAGACTTTAGGTAACCATTCATATGGGGGGTTTCCTTCCCAGTGAAAGCAATACCTACCTACTTATGTTAGTCCACTGTGTGTAAACCAACTGTCTTAAAAGGGCTGTGCTATAGGCTGGATGTGTTGTCTTTCTCTCTTTTCACATTCAATTATTCAAGTCCACATGTGTATTTGTATTTGAAGGTGGGGCTCTTGAGAGGTAGTTAGGGTTAATGTCATAAGTTACAATAGGAATAGTGCCCTATAAAAAGAGGGAATGACACCAAATCTTCATTTCTCTGATATGTCAAGGAAAGGCCCTTTGAGGTCACCGTGAATGTGAAGTCCTCTCTAATCAAAGGGTCTTTATCAGTTATCCAATGTTCTGGCACCCAGGTCTCAGACTTACCAGCCTTCAGAACTTTAAGAAACAAAGGTTTGTTGTTTAACCAATATGATTTATATAATTTTGCTGTGGTAGCCCAACCTGAATAAAATAGATTATATTTGCTCCTGTATTGGAGTTATCAAAACCTTATGTGAACATGAGGGCATATTGGAAGGGTTCAAGTCAGTAACTCTTTTTGGTTTGTATATGCACGGAGCCTACTGACAGAGGACAGCTTTGCCCACAGCATACGGATAGCTAAGAGACAGTACTATTGCTAGTGTTTCTACTGCTCAGGGTTGTCCATATCTTTGTTAAGAGACCAAGGCTTCTTACTTGATTGTTTGTATGTTTATCTTTGCTTTTGATATCAGAGATCTGGACATCATAGACCCTGGGTTGTTGCAATATGCAAGAAGGAAACACCATTTTAATCAGAATACTTGTTCAAAATATGACTTGTGAAATATTTCCTTGTCTTATGGTATGGAAAATCATTGAAAATTGATCTGAGTTTTCCATGAATAGTTGGAAAAATTGGGCTTTCTTTGTGTATATGATATTATTAGGATGCAAATTTTCTTTGAAAAAGATTTCTATTTTCCATTTACGAGTATTTTGCCTGCATGTATGTACGTGTAGCATGTGCATGCCTGGTGTCCATGGAGTCCAGAAGAGGACTCTGGATTACCTGGAACTGGAGTTAGAGATGTCTGTGAGTTCGCATGTGGGTGCTGACAACTGAACCAATGTCCCCTGCAAGAGCAGTCAGTGCTCTTAACTGCTAAGCCTTCTCTCCAACCCTGATATGTATTGCTTTTATTCTCAAGATATACATTCAATTAAAGAAAGCAGAAGATCTGCAAAAATTATAGTAGCTGCATAATGCTTAAAGTGAAAAAGAGTGGGGCTATTTCCAGAACCTGCTTATAAGTATACATGGGTATGCATAGAGATTTATTAATTTACTCTATCAAGTTCAAGGACCTACTTAAAGTTGCAGGCTCTGAAGAATTCCTGGCGATTTTTGTTTTGTCTATTCTTCTGTTCTGAGATAGATCTCATTATGTAGCTCAGGCTAGCTTCACACACATGATCCTCCTGCCTCACCCTCCTGAGGTTTAGGATTGCAGGTGTGTCACTGCGCCCAGCCTTACTTGGCGATTTTGATCAGCTGTGTTACAGTAGTTAATTTGGTGATGATGTGCCCGTGTGTAGATGATTAGAAGGGACAGAAATCATAGGTAGGAAAACCAGTGGGAGTTTATTGACATAACTCAGGCAGAAAGTACTGAGAACTTGACTTTGGATAAAATCTGTAGAGAAATTAGAGAGAATGCGGAGCAATAATAACAGGGTTTGGGATCTAAGATGGCGACTGTGGAACCAGAAACCACCCCTACTACTAATCCCTCACCAGCAGAAGAGGAGAAAACAGAATCCAGTCAGGAGGTTGCCAACCCAGAGCACTGTATCAAACACCCTCTCCAGAACAGGTGGGCACTCTGGTTTTTTAAAAATGATAAATGCAAAACTTGGCAAGCAAACCTTCGATTGATCTCTAAGTTTGATACTGTTGAAGTCTTTTGGGCTCTATACAACCATATCCAGTTGTCTAGTAATTTAATGCCTGGCTGTGACTACTCACTTTTTAAGGATGGTTTGAGCCTATGTGGGAAGATGAGAAGAACAAATGGGGTGGTCTATGCCTAATGACATTGAGCAAGCAGCAGAGACGAAGTGACCTCGATCGCTTTTGGCTAGAGACACTGCTGTGCCTTATTGGAGAATCTTTTGATGACTACAGCGATGATGTATGTGGAGCTGTTGTCAATGTTAGAGCTAAAGGTGATAAGATAGCAATACAGACTACTGAGTGTGAAAACAGAGATGCAGTCACACACATAGGGAGGGTATACAAGGAAAGGTTAGGACTTCCTCCAAAGATATTAATTGGTTATCAGTCCCACGCAGACACGGCTACAAAGAGCAGCTCCACCACCAAAAATAGGTTTGTTGTTTAAGAAGACACCTGAGTATTCTCAGAGGAGACTGTGTCACACAGTGGAGATTGGGAGCTGAACCAAAGCCTCATCTAAGCAGAGTGGACTGCACTGAAGTTTGATTCCATCTAAATGTTTCTAAGATATAAGAGAAGTCTCATTCACCGTTGTCTTGTACCTCTGGGTTCATTTCTTCCCTTCCTCCCCCAATTTTTGCTAGTGTGTCCACTACCCCAATCAAGAATTACAGTATACGCCACCCCAGAATCCACAGGTGTGTTCCTGGCCCGCACTGTAACAGCTGGGTAGAATTACCATGATACACACATTTGCCTTTCCACAGTATTTGAAAAAGAACTTGCATTTCTGTTACCTTAGCAGGAAAAGATCTGTTTGTGCTCCACTCCGTGCAGGAGCGTGTTTTACTGGTGAGAGTCTGCGTGCAGATTTCCAGCAACCTCATGTCCTTCCACAGCATTCTCCTTGCTGACCTCTTGCTGATGGCTGCTAGAGTTTATTTGCTCCCCTCCTTGGATAACATTACTGATTCTGATTTCGGTTTTTCATTTGTTTTGCTTTTGTTTTTTTTTCCCTCATGTAACATTGGTGAAGGATCCAGGAATATGACAGAAATGTGGAATAAACTTTAAATTTGTGCATTCTTTGGTAAAAAAAATAATAACGGGTTGCTGTCTGAACGTCAAGGGTGAGGGAGAAGGGATGCTTCTACCCAACAAGAAACCACGTCTGAATGGCAAGTAAGATGCAGAGGAATTCCCGAGAACTGCCATCCTCTCTGCTCCACCAGTGTTTAATTCTGAGCTTCACAAGCAGGAATCATTAGTAGCTTATCTTCCTCACATATCTGTGCAAAGGAAGAAAAACTGATAAAAATTTAAAACTGTGATGGGCTAATTATAGCAGCTAAGTTTGGAATAAGTCATTAAAATTCATATAACAGAACAAACATATTGAAATGTAATTGCAAATGGGGTGACTATGTTCAACAGACATTGATTCGTCTGGAACACAGTATGGTTATGAGAAAGAACAATAAGGAAAAACTGATTTAGGTTATGTTCAACACATAAATAAATGCACTTATTCAAGGCATTTATTGATCAGTGTCAAACATGTGTAAATTTAGTATTTCTCTATGTATGACACGTCTTGCTATTAGCAGCCGAATAAGCCACTCAAGGGTGCAGTGTACATCACATGTCCTTTAGTATGATACAAACATGTAAGGAGAAAAGTTGTGGCAATTTCCTTCAGCACTCATCTGTGTACAGTCGTGAGCATGGTCTGCATCACTCTGTAAGAAGTTCCTATGTGCTCCTGTTTTCATTGCTGAGGGTCACACCTACAACCCTTTGCAGCCATTTTTCTTAGCTGGTCGTAGATACTGGACTCTTTGGTTAAGACCATGAGAAATAGTGAGCTTCTATCGCCTGTTACATGGTACTGGAACACAGTAGAGGAAAGATATATGAGTCTGCATGCTCACTATTGTTAGTGATGCCCTAACCAACCTCTTAAATGGTTATTGTTTTAAACTTAACTTTAAAAAAAAAACAACTTCATACTGAGATTATAGGCTTCCTGAGATTGGCACCATGTGATACTTAACCACCTGGAAGAAAGTTGTTGGTGTTTGGTATTAGAAAATTGTAACCAGGATGTAGAGATGGTTTAGTGGTTGAGAGCACTGGCTGCTCTTCCAGAGGACCCAGATTTGACTCTTAGCACCCACCTGGTGGCTCACAACAGTATGTGACTCCAATTCCAGGGACTCCAGAGCCCTCTTCTGGCCTCCGTAGACACAGTGTGTATATGGTTTACCGACATACTTGCAGACAAAACACCTATACTTATAAAATAAAAAGAAACAACCAATATTTTAAAAGAAAAGAAAATTGTAACCCAGTGTGTTTACTGCCATGAGTGCAGAGATATCTGACACATTCAGAGAATAAGAGACAGACCACAGCTCACAGGAAATTCCATTCTGCCTACGTCCAGGAAAGGGGGACAAGGACAGTGGGAAGACTGCTTTGAATACTGCCAGGGCTGTGTGACTAGGCGGCCCCTAAGTAAGAGTTACTTAGGTCCAGTTACCTCTTTCCTGAAAGTTCTGAGGACAAGTCCATTATAGAAAGCTGAAAGTTGTATTTGGATTTCTGGGACATGTAAAGGTATAGGGAAACAATGACAAAAAAAATACCATTAGTAAGTTATTAGTGCTTATTAATAGTAGCTATTAATTATACTACTTTACTAAGTGGTTTGATTATAATTAAGGTTTTATTGATATTTGGCAAACTTGGTTCATAGTAAATATTTAAATGTTAGTTCTGGTTATTAGCTGCATTAAGTTTAGCAAACACTTTACCCACATGCTACAGACTGAATGTGTTGCGCTTAAATGTATTCGTTGCAATCCCAGCACCAGATATGAGGAGGAAGGGTCTCTGGGTCATGTTTGCAGAGACAGCAGAGTCCTCATGAATGGCATGAGTGGTCTTATATGAAGGTGCAGAGAGCTTGCTCCTTTTCACTGGTCACTGCCATACGATGAGAAGATGAGTATCTGCCAAACAAGAACCAGCTCCCTATCAGTTCTCCTGCATCTTCTTGGACTTTCCAGCCCACAGAATTGGGAGAAGCAAATGCATGTCCATGAAGTCCACTATAGTATTCTGTCAGTCAGCCTGGGATGACCGTGCTGTTACATCTTATTTAATCCTCAGAACCTCCCTGCAGAATGTAGGTTTTGATTCTGCTTTCTTCCCTGGTGAACTAAAGTTTACACTGGTAAATACATCTCTTAGGATCTCACTGGCACTTGTACATACATCTCTTAAACACAGCTTTTAAGATTACTCTGCAGGACTGGGACTGACGGAGCATGTGATCAATCTGGTCTCTCTGAACGTGGCTGACAAAGAGAGCTGACTGAGAGGCCAAGGACAATGGATCCGAGTTTTGATTCTACTTCATGTACTNGGGAGGGGGGCAGGAGGTGGAAATTTTTAATAATAATAAAAAATTTTTTAAAAAAAGATTACTCTGGCTTCAGTTGGTGGATGCTTCCCTGACTCTTGGCTGCTTTGACAAGATTTTTTTTCCTAAGAATGTCTTTGTGGTTTGCAGAGCAGTACAAGTGGAGTGAGAAGCAGAATGGAGAAGCCACTTCTGGGGACAACAGTAGATGTCAGAACGCCACATCACGCTTTCTCTAGTTTTGGCCTGCATTGAGAGTGGTAGGGTCACTGGGAGAAGAAAGCTACTGATGGGAAAAGGACTTCTGGAAAAGCAGGTGAGATGTAACCTTGAGATCTCCTGAATTATGAGAGACCCCAAATTCTTCAGATGGTGTGGATTTGGAGATCCCCCTCTTTTGTACGGTTGTACACCTGCACATAGCTTTGGGTGTAGTCCAGAGCCTAGCCTCTGTAGGCTCCCAGGAGGGGCACAGGAAGGAAGAGCTACCTTATGAAGTGTGAGCCAAAGTTTTATCCTTTAGGCTCAGAACAGAAACAGAAACCACTTCAGCTTTGTTCTTTTATCTTTGAGGATTGTAATAAATTGCATCATTCCTGCCTTCTCTTCCTCCCTTCAAGGCTCCCATGCACCCTTCCTTGCTCTTGCCTGTATTCATCACTTGCTGTCATATGCATACATGAGTTACATGCCTATATATACACATAAATATAACCCACTCTCAGAGGAGAGCAGATACTAGGATATGGAACACAAGGGTCCCAGCCACTGGGCTCCATGGCGCATGGGCCACTACTGAAACAGCTGGACTACTGGTTACTTGAGTGAGATGTGACACTTGTGGAGACATGTGATCAGAGGGAACAAGATCCCATGTATGCTTCAAGGCTCCCTTTGGCTGTTAACAGACCCACCATCCTGTTACATAGTAACATTTGTAGTCTGTTTAGCAGATCCATACTAAGTATTTCCTATGTGTCAGCCATATGGCTATGTACTGGGGGCATCTTGGCCAGCTAGCCCAATGCTTGCTCCCTGGGTAAGATTTGATTCATGACAGGAATGCAGATTCCTGAAGATGTGAGACAAGGAACCTAGAGTTATGATGACTTTGAGAAGGTGGGAAGATACGGGGTGGGGGTGGGGACAGTGTAAACCACACTGGTAAACTCTATAGTAGGAAATCAGATGTAGTCCCAAAGCTATTTAAAGTTTCTGCAAAAATCACACACACACATATATATTTCAGTATGATAATGAATTCTTAAGCTGTTAAGTGACAATTTTTAAATAGTGTCAAATTTGAATAATTGCTCCACTTAACAAATCACGGGTGCTCAGTGAAGTGAATTGTGAAACTTATGGACTTCTCACGTGATTATCATTAGCAATTATGGCTCAGGATTAGCTGGAGAACAGAAATGACATATTATATTTGTTATCCCATCAGGTGGCACAGACGTTCTCCTATAGCATGGCCCATCTGCTATTATCATCATTCAGGTTTACTCTGCAATTATCTAACTGTGTGATTTCTACTCTTTCAGTAATCTTATCTTATTAAGATTTTATTGTGAGCATTTACCCTGCCTAAGCCATTGAGGTAATTGTTATGTTTCGGTATATGGCTTGTATAACAGCAGCCCCGCCATCACCTCTCACCTCTGCTTTTGTGGAGCTGCTCCACAGATATGTCCTTCCCCACTTGCTTCTACCGAAAACTATATTTTTTAGTCATGAGAATAAAGGGCTCCATTACCTGTTTTGTGTTCTAGATCTTAGCACAAAATTACTGTCTTTTCACGGAGACTTAATTTAGAACACCTAGGTATAAATAGCTTTTTAGATACAAAGACAATATTGGACGGTTATAAGACAATGCTGTCGTGACTGGTGTAATGAGAATTGAAAAGTTTAATTTGCTTAAATCTTCTCACTGGTGTAGGCAAGATTAGGCGCAAGATTCGAGAAGTAAAAAAGCTAAGGATTGGGAGATGCACAAGTGACCTTTGTCATTTATGTGATGAAGTACTTGACTAAAACAATGTGAGGAAAGAAGGGATTGCTTTGGTTCATTGTTTAATAAGGAAAGCAGACCATTGAGGCATGGAAGGCATAGAGGCTTGAGGAAGCTGATCATATTGCACCCATAGTCAAAAACCAGAGCAAGAGAGAGAGAGGGTCAGCTTGCTCACTTTCTCCTTTGTATTTGCTGTGGGAGCATGTAGCTAGCATTCAGGGTGTGTCTTCCCGCTATAGTTAAATCTTCCTGGAAACACATTCGTAAACGCATCCAGAGATGTTCCCAAGATGGTTCTAAATCTAGTCGAATTGACAGTGAAAATTAACCATTACAACTGGGTTCCTCTTCTCACACATGGAATGGTGCATGAGTCTTCCACACATTTTACAGCTCCCAGGAAACACCATGGAGCATGCTCAGAGGCATGTCTCCTAAATAGTATAAAATATAGCCAACTTGACAATAGTTGTGATCCAGCTGCCCTCACTCCCCCTGACTGACAGCGGAACTTCCTTGTGGTCTGTAATTGACAAGGATGTTTGTGTTCTTTTTGGCCAGTGGGTCTCCACAAAAGGAGTAGAGGTATAAAAGTTTGCTGGGCAAAGGTTGCTGTTCTTCCACCTGAAAAGAAGCCTCCATGTCTCAATCCCAGAACCCCCCCACCAGTCTTGGCTATCCAGGCTGCGCTGGCGGCAGCAAGTAGGGGTCCCACTGAGATCTGGAAAGTGGGGATACATGAACGGGGTTGCTCCAGCCACCGGCTAAATCGAGGAGCGTATTGGGGAAGGTAAAGTGTTTTTATTTTTCATCCCCAGAGATAAC
>LOEQ01013199.1:9658-22464 GCA_001685075.1 Bramus lutescens | reverse complement strand
TTTGCTATGTTAAAGTTAAAGCTTTCCTTTTTGTTTAAACAGAAAAAGGGGAAAAGATCAAGGAGGGTCTTCTATCTATCTGTTGCTTTCATTGGTTAATTAATAGAGAAAACTGCTTGTCCTGATAGGTCAGAACATAGGTAGGTGGAGAAGACAGAACAGAATGCTGAGAGAAAGAAAGCAGAGACAGGCAGACGCCATGATTCTCCTGCCGGAGACAGACGGACGCTCGTTAGAATCATCCAGGTAAGCCACAGTCAAGTGTCAATAAGGATTACTAGAAATGGGTTAAACGAATATGTAAGAGTTAGCCAATAAGAGGCTAGAAATAATGGGCCAGGCAGTGTTGAAATGAATACAGTTTCCATGTTATTATTTCCGGGGCTAAGCTAGCCTTGTGGGAGCTGGGCGGGATGAAAAGCAGGCCAGCCCGCTGTTCCTATCACTATACAGGATTTTACACTTTTGCTGTGTCCCTAGCACCTATGTCCAGGGTCCTGCATAGCACACCTTCCACAATCATTTGGTGAACAAGGAAAGACCCTCTGTGATAAAAAAAAAAAAATACCACTTTAGGTGTAAAAGCAGTCATTTTTGAACCCAACCACATTTTAAAAAACAAATCTTTCAGATGCAAATGAATCCTAATTATGTTCCACCTAGGGACAATTTGCCAGTGCTGTCTGCTGACTATGTAAGTAAAATGAAGATGAAAAAAATGATTTCTAGGAAAGAGATACCTCCAATGTCAGGTACATTATTATTTCAAGCTTTGCCAGCTGCCAGCTAATTACCTTGGCCATAGATTCCAAAGTAAACACAGATGTGGCAGGAGTAATTACTACTGAAAGCCAAAACAAAAGCCCTTCCACTGCAGGTTGGTGACTCTGGTAAGGTAAGAAAGATAGCGAAAGTTATGTGGACAGTAAGAGAGCCAGTGGTCTTGATGGGAGGATGCCTGAAGGGCACAATCTGAGGGAGTGGACTCTTTTGGTGGAAAAGTAATGGGAAAGTCATAGGACATCTCCCATGTTGGAAGGGTTTAGAGTTCGTTATCACCCAGACCTCTACTGGCAGTTATAAAGCAGCAAAAATAGGCAGAGGTGGCGGATCTCTGTGAGTTCGAGGCTAGTCTGGTCTACAAAGAGAGTTCCAGGACAGCCAGAGCTAAACAGTGAAATTCTGTCTCAAAAACCAAAACCAACCAAACAAAAAACCCAGCAAAAATAAAGGACAAACCTAAGACTTACTGAATCTCTATATGTTACCTATGTAATTATATATTTCTTATCATTTTTTTGCACAAGTAAACCATTATAAACCTGATAGTAAAAATGAGATGGAAGGTGAAGATAATGAGGTTGCTCACCCAAGGATACTTGGAGTCACTGGAGACAAAGGATTTGGAGTATTTGGGGAAAGAGTCTATTCTTTGTCCCCAGTTACTCCAGATATTTTTACAGTCCACAATTACATTGGTAGATTAGCTTATGAGGCACTTATTTTTAAAATTATTTATTTTATTGGTATTTTAGCCTATATGTATAAATACGTGTTGGTGCTAGATCCTGGAGTTATAGACAGTTGTGAGCTGCCATATGGGTGCTGGGAATCGAACCCGGGTCCTCTAGAAGAGTAGTCAGTGCTCTTAACCACTGAGCCATCTCTCCAGCCCCTACGAGGCACTTTTGTGCCTATCACAAGCCACCGAGACAATCACAAAAGGAAACTGCCCTCCTGTGAGCTGTTGGCTGTTTAGGGTCACATGACCAGGCACCATCTGAGCAGACCTTCCACGCAGTTGCACAGGAGTGCTATCCAGAGGGAATGAGGATGTGATAGAGGCCGCTTTTCTACAAGGAGGGAAGCTCTCTGACCGAAGCAAGCACTGCTCAGATTCTGTGATCTTCAGTGCGTTTGTGGAACTGTTCTTTTTATATAACAGCCATTCCAATAAAGTGAGAGAATACGGAGCACTGTTTGAGGATGGGAGGCCAATGAGAGCACTGACTGATTACAGGTTATACTCTAGGTAAAGCAGTCATATGCGGGAGCTACACAGAACCCTTGCCCTATTGATTATATTTTAGGTAAAGCAGCCATGTGCAGGTACCATGCAGAATTCACCACCCCCAAATTAGAGCTAATTCAATATAATTTTGTGTAAGAATAAAACATAACCTAAAATAATGTAAAATAACTAAAAGGCATGAGGAAAATGGCATCTCTACCAAATGGAATCGAAGTCATGTTAGTGCTAAGTATGCAGTTTAATGACATTTCAAGGCCATAAGAATTTGATGGTGGAAAGAATATTTTCTGATATTAATGGGATTTAATTTCTAAGTATGACTGACGGCTGATACCAAAACTATTTTTCTGTTAAACTCAGCTTTTCTGTTAAAAACTGTGATGACTGGTTTAACTTACAGGTCGCTCTGAAGACTGGCGCATAGCACCCAACTCAAGACTAACTGGCATTGGTAAGCTCATTCATTAGCGAAGTGAGAAAAATCAGAATGTAACATTCATGCCAATGTTAATGTATTTCCACCTCATTAAAGAAGTCAACACATGGGAGAGAAATACATTTAGAAGATTGCTGGGTATGGAATTTAGGCAAAACAATTGGAATGCGAGTGCATCATAATTTAACTCCCCGCTTGATTGTGTGGTTATTTGTTTAAATTTCACAGTTGTGTCTAACATGGAGTCTGGACTGCAGCAGGGCCACAAACTCTTGTCAAATGAGTGTTTTATCATTCAGGAACGTTGTGGTACAGTCCCTTTCCTCGGGGACCAGAATCCTCTTGAACATGATCTCCAGCCTGAGCAATCAAGGAGACAGCTGATAGAAACGCTCTTTTAAGAACATACAGTCGTCCTTACGTCATATCCTACAAGTTGTCATTATGCATCTGCTCTCGTCCAACTGTGTAAATCACAGGTTGGCCACATCATTCCCGCTATAGAGCTACAAAATCCCCATGGGCAGGGGCAGCATGGACGTTTTGGTGCTTAGCAACAGAGCCGGTCGTATGATGAATATCTGTTGAATGAGTAAATGATTACCTTACGGAGAACACAGATCAGTTCAAGGATAGGAAATGGATGAGCTACCGTGGCCCGTTCTTACGCTGTGGTAGATATCTCTAACAGATCCTCAAGATCTTTCCCACTGGGGTCAGATAGGAGCATGGCCTCCTTCTCCACCAAAGCTCCGGGGTGGATGAGTAATCTCCTGGAGTTTAGAACCTCAAGTCTGTTTTCTATCCTGATCTTATCTTGGCCGAGTCAAGGGAATCACGTGTTCAAAGGTGTAGGCTGCTTATCATTCAACAGTAAACATTTACCTACTCTGTGTTCAGTTCCTGCAGCATCAGCAACCAAGCGTATCTGACTTCCCTCTCTCTCCTCTTCTACTTAATTCTGCAGGGGGTGAAAAGAACCCCCCAGACCTTAAGAGACAATGAAGCATGGTATTTGCTACATTTGCTAAAATGACCATGCCTTTTCCCAGCCCTACCCTTCACCTCATTCTCTGAAGCTGTGTCATTTTTTTCATCTTTCTCTGAAGGAGCCAGGTCCTGCCCCCACCATACCATGTCTTCCCATTCACTGAATTCCCTTTCATTTTCTCCTTGTCCAGAAAACCAAGACTTGTTCTTTAGGATCTACCAAAAGATCCTAAAGAGAGTAACACAATGCACTAGGGCCCTTCCACTCCTGGGTGGCTCTTTGTCATACCCATGTATCTTTTCTACTTTAATCAAATATTTAAGCATTTGCTCCCCATTTCTTGCTACCTGCCCTTCTTTCTATTCCATACAAGATGAATTTGAAGGGGAAACGGTTCAGTGTCTTTACGAGAAAACCCTGAGACTTTAGGTTGCAACTGAAGCCAAAAGTCTGCCCTGATAGTACCTGTCTCTTGATGTATCAAAGATGAATCTCAGCAGGTGGACCAGAAAAGTAGTTGGAAACAGAACTGATGACTCTTTCACCTGCTGAAGGTTTTTGGTTCTGCATGGGAATTTGCTCAAACTGGAATGTTGATAAAGCCATGAGGGATGGCATTTTGAAAAAAAAATGAAACTTTTAAAAATGAAAGTTGTTTTCTTTACTAGTTGTAGAATAGACAAATGACTCAGAAACAGAAAGTTTGGAGAATATAATTCACCAAAGTCAGCTATCACCTGTGTGTTTTTTGTTAACTCTGAGAAATTACCTCCAACTCCAGTATACTAATGAGGACAGGGTTCAGGCTTCCAGTCAGAAGCCACAAGTGAGGAGGGTACAGATCTGCCTTGCATTTTTTTTTAAAATGAGATAGGATTTACAATGTAATAGCTCTAAATGTCCTGGAATTTGTTTTTAAAGAAAGCTGACCTCGAAATCACAGAGATTCGCCTCCTTTGCCTCCTGAGTGCTGAGATTAAAGACGTGGGCCACCACAGCCCAGCCTGATTCGCCTATTTTTGCCATCTTTGTCTCTCCTCCATTTATATGAAAAGTGGTTACTGTTGCTATTCCTAACCCTGCATTGTCAGCAATTCTCCCAGTTTTTCCTCTGTGCAGTCAGCTGTCAATGATGATAAACGGAATACTGAATGTTAGATTAGGAAGAGCAACAAACAAACTCACATCTGGAGGCAAAATCACACCACCATTTCACAGTGACTCTTTCACGGAAAACAGAATGTCTCTGAAGTAGTAGATTGCAAGGGGTAGTGGAGACATTGAGTGAAGGCGTAAGTCACAAAACAATCCCAGACCAGTTTGGAATCATGATTAATAAAAGGGTTATTTATTTCAGGGGAAAATTTACAGATCACTGTCCTAGACAACAGCCCTCTGCATGACCAGGAATAGAGTCTAGCAGCCAGAAGCGGGAGCTTGAAGCGAGAGAGCAAGCACACGACTACCGCTGCTTTTTAAAGCAAAAGAGACCATGCCCAAGTAGGCTGGTATCGCAAAGACTCTTGGCTGAAGGAGCAGAATGTGCTCCCACAGCAACTGAGATTCCAGAAGATGTAGAAATACAGTGAAGTACAAGATGATGATGAACCCTGCTGGCTAGGGAGAGAAGAACAAACTGGGAGAGCCAGCTTTATGGAAGGGGTCAGTGATACCACCTATGTTTTTCTATTCGGTCACTATGATAGTTGGAGAAGAGATGAAACAAAATGGTTTTGTGTCCCTAGAGTGAATTCATATTTTGTAATTTATTCAGAAGGCATGAGAATGTTATGGATACTTGCTAATTTTGCTTTCTATATCTTGCTACATTTTGGCTCTTGTTTTCCTTACAGCTGCATTTACTGGCAGATCAACACTTCCAAAAAGCAGAAGGTAAGATCCCCTGAGGTATTACTGAAAGAAGGGACTAGGCATGATGCACTGTGATTTCACCTTGGAGTTCCCATGTACCAGTCATGGCACCAGGGTTCAAACACATGCAAAAGGTAAAAAACTGATGGTAGACTTTGTAATATGGTGAAAAGAATTGAGAGTCAGGTAAACAATGTCATTATACATATGCATGAGATACATTTTAATTGCCATTGGGGTGTAGAGAAGGGGTTAGCTAGAGTTAGCTGGAAAAGGGAATAAGAACCTTGGGAAAGAGAAGAAGCCAAAGAAAGGTTTAAATGAAATACGGTTTAATGAAGACGTGGAATTGCAATGTGTTGATTTGAAAGAAAGTGTCCCCCAGAGGGAATGGCACCCTTAGGAAGTGTTGCCTTGTTGGAGTAGGTGTGGTCTTGTTGGAGGATGTCTGTCACTGTGGAGGCAGGCTTTGAGGTCTCATACATGTGTAAACCATGCCCAGTGAGTTGCTTCCTGCAGCCTACAAGACATAAAATTCCAGCTCCCTCTTCAGCACCGTATCTACCTGCATGCCACCGCGTTCTGTCATGTTGATAATTGACTCAACTTCTGAACTGTAAGTGAACCATCCCAATGAAATGTTTTTATAATAGTTGCCATGTCTCTTCATAGCAAAAGGAACCTTAACATTACAGTAAAGGTGTCATTAAATAAATTTCAACACAGAAATCATGGATGAGTAAGTGAATTAAAAAACTAAAACATGAGTTGACACAAAAGGAAGAACAATTTTTTTTTATCTTGTGGACTCAATTATGATTACTATTTCATTTTCTTCTCTCCTGAATTTATTTAGAAGACTCAATTGCACATTTAGCTTGTACTTGGACACTGTAAACAAGAACGAAAGTATTAGCCATTCCTTCTATTTTCTCACGGAACATCCTAACTGAAAAACTACAGACTAGGATTAACGTGGAGTCAAAGCAGTCTTCAAGTTTCTGCTAATTTGAAGTCTTTACATAGCTTCTCCCTTTCCCTTGATCTTGGTGCATTCTGTCATCAGACCACTGGAGACAGCATGTCATTTATGCCTAGTGTGATAGTCATGTGAGAAAAAAATAATGTTTTAATACGCTAAAACGATTATCCTTAAAGATACACACATAAATCCATCTTGATTTAAAGGTACATGAGCTACAAATTACAGCTATTACTGGCTATTACATACTGTAAATGTGAAAAAAATGAACAAAAATTTGATAATGATGGCAATGTGGACTTTATATGTCTGAGTAAATTACTTCCAACAGCAGGAGAAATCAACAGCTATTTATTATGTTAGGGTTTCCCTGAATTACTAATGTGGGGGAGGCTTGGCTAGAGGATTCTGACTCTGGGTCTTTGAGGACAGCATCAGTTATCCCGAACCTCGGCCTTAGCTGTAGTTGTCTGAGATCTCGACTGAGGCTGAAGACCTGCTGGGGTTGAAGTTCATACTGCCAGGGCTGTTGGGAAGAGGCTCCAGCACTTGCTGGATGTGGGGTGTTCTTCACAGTGGATCCTCTTTGTAGAGCTGCTTGTGTATTCTCAGGGCACAGTGCTGGTTTCCTACAGAGAGAGAAAGACATGACACCCACAGAGGCCTTTGTGATCAGATCTCAGAAATTCCACGCCATCAATTCTGCCACATAATCTGTAGCAAGGGAGACATTCTAGTTTGCAGTCCAGACTGGGAGGAATTACATCTTGCAGGAGGCCGTCCCAAAGACTCTTGTGCATACTATATCAATCCGAATGAATTCACTTAAGATCCAAATGACAAGCTTCCTTTCTGAATTAAACACTTAGGAGTACTAGAAAATATCTCTATTCATTTGTATGACTCCAAGAAGGCTTCCAGAGCCTCGTTACATCCACTCGGTGATAACGATACACCCTAGATGTCACTACATTTTGAGTTAAGTGACTTCAAGGCATAAGTACATATCAAACTTATATTTTAACATTAGCTATACTATTTCTAGTCAGCAAGTTTTGCACTTATATTTTAGAAACTAAGAAAGAATAATTTAAAAATCCAATTCAAAACAATGTACAGAGCCTGTAAATACTCCCGTATTACATTCGCCAAATGTAAATCAGCTTCACTGAACCTACTAACTTTTAATAGAGGAACCAAAGCTTATCAGCTTATTTTGTGCTTTAGCAAGCATTATAGTACTCTGAAAAACACACATGGCTTTTCTTTCAGCTTTTAAATCAGTTACTGCCAAATGTGGAAAGTGGTACCCTACATTCCCCGGTTTAGGAGACACGATAGTTAATCTATGTGTCAACTTGATTGGACCACAGGATGCTCACATCGTGGTTTAAGCATTATTTCAAGTGTCTTCAGGGAAATTTCTAGATGCTATCAACCTTGAAACTTTAAACTGAGCAAAAGAGAGTGTCTACCCCGAACCTCATCCAGTCCTCTCACGTCCTGAGCAATATAATGAGAGTGACTGGCTTACGTAAAGGAGAATTTTTTTCTGGGCAACATTCCTTGGATTAGAATATTGACTTTTTCCTGCTTTTTCATTCTAGCTGAAAATATGCCCTTCCTGGATCTTGACTCTACTGGCTATTGGGAGGGGACGCTGTTACCAACTTCCTGAAACCCCACCACTGCTTCCCACATCCCCTCCATAGATCCCACAAACCCACAGCTCTGTATTGATAAGTCCTTATAATAAAACACCCTGTCTTCTTCCATAGTGTATGTTTGCGTGCATTGGTACATGTGTGTGTGTTCGTGTGTGTGCATGCATGCATGTGTGTGCATGTGTATGGGTGCATGTAAATGCGCACATACTTAATTTGTTCCCTGGAGAACCTTGCCCTAGTACAGGTAATATTATGGAGGTAAAGTTGTACCTCAGTTACCACCATGCTGAGTTTCGGGACATTTGTGCTGAAGTCCTCGCTTTGATTCTCACAAGACAAATATTTCCACCTGTCTCTTCCTGCTGGGAAGTGAACATCAATTCCCTTCCCTCTAATAGTCTACTGTGAAGTCTACCCACCATGGGGCTGCCACTCGGAGGTGAGGCCTTGGAAGGTGTCTAGATAACAAAAGGACTGGTTCTCCTCTAAGAAGAGGTGGTGGTATGATCCTCCCCGCCCCGCCCCTGCTATCCTTGCTCTTTACCACACTGGAGTGCAGGAGGAGGTGATCACCTGTGAACCAGGAACTGAGGCTTTACTGCCTGCCTTATCTCTGGTGCCTCTAGAATTGAGAAACAAATTTCTGTTGTTTAAGTCACCTTGTCTGTACTATGACAGCCTACACTAACCTTGACAGCTGACTTCCTAAACGTAAAGGATTTGGGTTAAACGAACCCCATTTCCTTTCAGTTCTGGAGGGAAATTTGCCGGGATTTTTTACCCCCTCTCTGGAACAGTCCATCTCTTTCTGCTCATTGGCACCCAGGTGATAATGACTTCAGCGCAGGGATCCACATTCGATCTTCACTCAGAATGTAAACATTCTCAAACAACAGACCTGGACACGGGTGGACCTGGAATTAGAGTGTGTAGCAACTTCCCGAGGGGCTAAACCCCAGAGCGCAGGTTTCTTCCATCCACGCTCAGCTATGCTGCTCTTAATGACCCGTTAAGCTTGTAAATCCACGCAGGTTCTACCCTTCTTGGATGCTCACTAATTCATGTAGGAAATGTATGCACTGGAGCTCAGATTTATACATTCTCTTTCATTTGTTTGGCTTGGATAAACTACACACAATACCATGACTTCTCCAGAGCAAAGATGGTTAAGATGTGAACAAGAGGTTGAAAATACCTGTGGCATAACAAAAAATCTTTTTAAAAGAAAATGCCTTATAAACTGCAGTTCTCTGTTCCATGAGCCGTGTCAGATCTATCGCACTTCCACCAGACTCACGTGCCTGTGAAGTGAAGAATTACAAGCAACCAAATGGAATCAAGATTGCAGCCCATGCCTGCTGACACACCGCTCACGGAGCTGGGGGTCATGGAGACCTGGCTGCGGATCTCAGCTTTATTAGCTGCAGGACACGGGGCTGTAGACCCCGGGCCACTTCAGACCTTGGTATCCTCAGCTATTTAGGACAGGAGAACAGAGGAAACAATAAAACTCCACCGTAGGTGGTAGCTAGAAGGATTTACTCCATGAATGGTCACCACTGTGACGGCGAGCCAACATTTTCAAAAAGAATGAACCGACGCGGGTCATCTTAGGGTTTCAAAGGAGAGTTGTGTCTACCTTATTGTTTTAGTTTACTCCATGGCTCTATTTTAGTAACACACTGCCCTGATTTCAGTAGGCGGTGCCCATGCAGATATGTAGTGCATCTGCTGTAAATAGGAACTTATGCCTGCTAAGGACTTCTTATCTTTTGACTTGGCAGGGGAATGTCTGCCAAAACCGGACTACCATTGTAGGACAGAAGGAGAAGTAGAGCCATGTCCCTTTCTTTCCTCCTGAGGGAAGCTCTGGAGAGCCCCAAGAATATGAAGGCTGAGGTGTGGGAAGATCTGAGAGGACATTGCCGTCTGTGCATGGTTCTCTCTGGTAGGACTGAGCTTCTTCTGCAAAGCTGTGTGTGTGGTCTGCAAGCTCTTTCCTTGGAGACGAAGCATGCTCCTGATTCTTCGCTGCTTTATCCTGGTGGCTCAGGCGAAACCCACGGCTCTTGTGCACTTGCACATCAGCAGAAGAGGAGGAGTGAGCTGGTTCTGTAGAAGGGGCTGCTCCTCACCCCAAATCATAACCAGAGCGCCCTTAGCAGGAGCTCCAAAGCTACATATGTGCTTTATAACTTGCAGGCATTGTGAATTTCTGTTTCCTTAGAGCTCCAAAGCAATCTGTTAATGTTTTTTGATATCATGCACACCAGTTTATCGATACTTGAAAGAGTTAATTTCCTTAGCCATGTCTTGGCAGCTCATCTGTCTCATGTGGGCACAAGAGGAGGCGAAGACACTGCTTGGCTGGCTTATGTAATGTGGAAGTGTGCTGAAAGGAATCTGTTTTTCTCTCACCCACACGACTCCAGCTGCCAAATAGAACCTGTAGAATTACATACTTCATCCATCCCAGCAAGCGCATTCTAAAATGGCACCAGGTCTCCTCTTCCTTCAGTCAAGGAATGCTCAGGGAATTAAAAACATCAAAAGCAGAAAAAGTTAAGTAGCTCCAGCAGGTACAGATCTAAGGTAAAGAACTACATCTAGCCGCAGAATCTCAGATCAAATATGCCTGCCTTTTCCTTTCACCCTTTGGGGTCGGTCGTACCTCTGATAAAGAATTCACAGGCTGCAGTGCAAAGTCGTTTGCATACTGACAAGATTAAAAAGAATGCTTTGTCTGGGTTAAATTTACAATCTGAAACCTTCCTTTAAAATGTCAAGAAGGTAATTAATTTAAGAAGGTTTGCCAAGCAGAGTCTCCGACCCTGTCAGAAACATTTCATTTCCTGAGGGTGAAGGGGGCGTTGCGTTTCATTTTTCTTCCCCAGATGCCTGCTTTGCTTCCTGCTTTAAGACCTTTCTTCTGCTGCTGCCTGACATGCCTTTTAGAGCTTTCTCTTTTGAGCCCCCCCCCCACCAATTAACCTAGTATTCTTTTNNNTTTTTTTTTTTTGGTTAATATTACCCAACGCAGTCTTCAAATGAGCTCTGCCTGGGGCCCCGAGTGTAGGTCAGACCTTTTGACACACTCAGGAGAAGAGCATTTTCACAGACACTCTCCGTGCCCAAACATTCAGACAAGCCTTTTGAGTAGCAGCAGGAAATGCATAAATTTAACAGCATGAAAACACGCTTTTGTCATAGCAAATCATCCCTTCCCGCATGTGCTTGCTAGCATGCATTCCTGTGAATGAATGTCTGAACCAGTCGAGGGGGGTTGTTTGGCAGCTGTTCGAACCATGTTTGCGGGTATGGAATTTTATTAGTGATTGTGTCACCTTAACCAATTCCTGTAGATGTCAAGGGAGAGATTAAAGGATATGCTTCAGTTTGGAAAACTGATCCCAAATTCATGGACCATGGTGCGCGTCTGCATTCATCCACAGGGCAGAAACTGGTGTTAATTGATGTGCTAGAAGTGCATCCCACTCCCTCTTTAAAATTAGAGCTCCTGGGTGCTGCAAAGTAAAATAAATGCCATTTCTAAGATGCTAATCAGGAGTAAATAATGTCTCCTCTAATTTACTTCAGGAAACAGAGGTCAGCCAAAATGTGTCATAGTCCTAAATAAGAAGGAAAATGTTACAAAAATATGAAATTCTAAGTAAGAATCTCATGGCTTTAAAGTGGTTCTATGTCAGAAATGCACTGGCTAGGGATGGCATTGGATGCTCAGCTGTCCTTCCCGGTTACCAGCACTTGACATGTAAATGGTGTTCATCTGCCCAAGTTCAGGTTCCTTCTGCAACCGTGTCATCACAGTGGGCTCAGGACATGCTATATCATTCGACAGCCATGTGCTCAGATGCTTTGCAAGGACAGCCACTGGACAAATTGTTTTGCCAATGGCTCACTTGGCCCTGGACACCTGGGAAAGGAGGCCTCTCATTAAGGACTGCGTTGGGTTTTTCCTTCACCGAGCCGCTATTCTACTAGGCTGACAGTCTGCATATTAGTCTCTGGTGCTTTCATTTAAATTATTCATTATCTTTTCAAAAATATTTTTAATTGGCATACAAAGTAGCAGATTTCATTATGACATTTTCCTACACACTGGGTTTGGCTAATCCTCCTCTGCTCCCTCCCTGTCCACTTTCATGTCTGTCCTCTCCTGTCAGTCTCCACAGGCTCTTTCCTTAAAACTCTTTCCTCATTTACAGTTCACACTCTAGTTTTGTAGCCTAAACCCACATTTATTCTCACATAAAATACATATATTAAAAATTAAAAGCTAAGATTCCTATGTGAGAGAGAACATGTATTTATGTTTCTGAGTCTGGGATACCTCACTTCATACAATGGTTTTCCAGGCCCACCCATTTTCCTGATAATTTCAGAATTCCATTTTTATTTATAAGAATAAAATCCCATTGTTGACATTTTATTTGTTTTGAATTTTTTGACATTATAAATTAAAAGCAAGTAAGACAAGAGCATAAATGAGATAATCCTTAGTTTTAATTAATGTAGAAACAAACAAGCTTACAGCTAGGTAAGAGCTAGAATAGAGCCCAGCTTGATCCCCAGAACTATATAAACTGTACATGGTGGTACCCTCAGGAGGTGGAAGAAGCTGCATCAGAAGTTCAAGGTCAACCTCAGCTACATATAAGTTAAACTTCAGGCTGGTTACACAGGGCTGTCTTTTTGTTTTGTTTTGTTTTAAAGGCAACTTAAGTTTAAGAAAAATTTGTACTTATTATCTAGCATTGTTTTTGCAAAATCATATATATATATAGTGTGTGTGTGTGTGTGTGTGT
>LOEQ01013198.1:6565-19679 GCA_001685075.1 Bramus lutescens | reverse complement strand
AAAGGAACAGACAGACAGAGAAAAAGAAAGAGATGGGAGGTGGGTAAGGCCCACCTTTTAAAAGGGTACACATAGTGAATGTGCACAGGAGGTGCTCTTAGTGGCTGCAGCTGAGGACTATCCCGTCAGGATCCTGAGGGCAGGCCAGTACAAAATACTAGCACCGAGGTCATGAAACTTGGCGGCAAGTCTTGTTGGTTGAGGTGCATCATCTGTAATGAGATTGTATGTTAAGGTCCTTGACCCATTTTTAAATTGTGTTTTTTAAAATTCCTTTTTAGGCATTCCTTAAATAGCTTTTGCAGGTTTTTTCTTTCAGTCTGTGGCTTGCCATCTTAATGTCTTCGTTTTCAGTGCGTCCTGGTGTGCTGTAGCTGTAGAGCCCTCACCGTACCAGAGGCCATCTAGGTTATCTTCCGGGACTTTCTGAGTTTTGCATTATATACCTGTGGGTTTCCTTTGGTATCCTCCTGGGTCTTTTAGCTCCTACCTTTGAGTACCATTGTTCCAGTCTTAATCCGTTGCCTTAACAAGGCTCTTATCTGTGTGGCTCTGCTTTATTGTTTTAGAATGGATGCTGACGATTCATGAGTACGTCTGCCTTCTGATATGGTATAGTTTGCTAGGCAGTATTGAACCAGTCTTTTAAGATTGATGAAGAAATAGGCTTTAGAAACTGCTTTAAAAGGTGGTGGGGGTGGGGTTTCTCTAGCCCAAACTAGCTTCAGTGACCTTGACCTTCTGATCTTCCTACCTCTGCCACTTTGAGTCTTGGAATTACAGGAATGTGCCACCTGCCCATAGACTAAATCTATGCTCTCTAGAGGTAAAAGTAGAAGAACCTTTGATCTCTTTACTTGAAAGATTTTTGGCTTACCTCAAACAAAAGCAGAGAGGTCCAGGACAGTCGTTAGCATATAATAGACTAGGAAATGAGGACTGTAGTGAAAAATGCTTTAAAAGCATAAATGAATGTCCATATATTTAAGTAGTATTTAGATGAACAAAATTTTAACCTAGAATTTGAGCATTTTTCTACTGTAGTTTCACCCATATGTACATAATCTTAAATAAAAATTTAAAAATAAATAAATATCCTTTACTGAAAGCATCTAATTGGAAGGAGGTGGCACAAATCTTTAATACCAGCACTCGGGAGGCAGAGGCAGGTGGGATCTTTGTGAGTTTGAGGCCGGCCTGGCCTACAGAAGGAGTTCTAGGACAGCCAGGGCTACACAGAGAGATCCTATACAGAGCCTTGTCTCATGCCCGCCTGTTTCCAAATGCCTGGCATCCTCTTCCCAAATTACCACACAGAGGCTTACATTAATTATAAATGTTTGGCCAATTGCTCAGATTTATTACTAACTAGCTCTTACATGTAAATTAACCCATTTCTGTTCATCTATGTATTGCCACATGTCTATGGCTTTACTGGTCCTCTGGCATCTTGCTTCTTGAACGTCTGACTTACATCTCCCTGACTCTGCCCTTCTTCATCCAAGTTCACAGTTTGACTATTCTGCCTAATCTTGTCTTGCTTTGCCATAGGCCAAGCAGCTTTTATTATTGACCAATGGGAGTAATACATATTCACAGCATACAGAAGATCATTCCACAGCAAAATCCTGTCTCGAAAAACCAAAAAAAGATGGAGAGAATTTAATTCAGAGTAAAATTAATGTTAACTTTTTTTCTAATTTTACTTCTGACTACTTTCAGGTAAGTTCATGAAAGACAGACATGGCAACATGCTCCTGTGGGCCTCACTATGTAGGAGGCTGAGGTAGTAGGATCACGAGAGCCCAGGAGTTCAAGACCCCTGTCTCAAACCAAAAAAGAAAACCAACAAACAAAAACTTCCCAAGTCTTCTCCATTGGTTCCTGTAGGACTCTATAGGGTATATGCGCACATCGTAGAGACAGTGTGATAGATAGATGAAGCCTCGCACATCAGAGCATCTGGGTTTGAATCCTAATGGTTACCAGTAGAATCTGCTTATGCCTGCACACATCCTTGGGCCATCCAGACTTGCCCAGAATCAGTTTGCCTTTACTATACCAAGCAGAATGCTGCTCTTCATACATGGTGGTTTAATTTGGTGGCTCAAATAGTGCCCCAATTCCTGTTCCTGTTGTCAGTCTCTTTGATGTCCACAGAGAAATGTCTGATGTCTTCCCAGGCTGAGTACCAAGCCAGGAACCAAAAGGACAGTAGCTGTTGGCAAATCCTAAGGGCCAACAGTTTTCCTCTTCTTGATGCTTGTCCGAAACACCTTAAACCATTCTTGGCTGCTGTGTCATTTCTAGCTATGTTGAGTGTGATGAGGCAGAGGCTCGGGGGCTAGGGCAGCTTTCATCATTACAGTACCTCATAGAACAGATATCGCTAAAAACTGGCAGCCCTTCTGGGTTTCTGAGGAAGTGGGACAGAACAGTACATCCAAACATGGAGTCCGGGTTGCTTTGCTCGTCTCGATGGAAGCAGTGTCATCTCTCACTGGAGATAGGACATCCTGCCTCAGAGCACTGGCGCCCTAGGGAACCATCTTCACAGCAGATCCCAGAGCTTCTGGGCCTATGCAGGTTTCCAGAGTGTTTGCTGTGTCTTGTTCACTTCAGATAATGTCGTCAATGCGGTGGATTAGTGTGGTGACCCATGGAGTCCTCATGGTCATGGTTCCTCTAAAGTAGAGAGCAAATGTAGCTCTCTGGTATGACCGTGAATGACAGGTACTGCTGTGTCTGCCATGTAATAGCAAACCACATCTCATTGTCCTTACTGATGCTGTTACAAAGGAGGACATTTACCAGGTCATGAGCCATACACTTGCTAGCAGGGATTACCCTAACAGTCGCCATCCCAAATACCTCATCTGGGCTTGTGTCTGGAATTAGATCTGGGCAACCCATAGCCATGCTCCAAGATTTGTTTTGGTTCTGGCCCAGGTGCACAGGCAATTTAAGTGGGGTCATGATAGAATTAACACTTCTGATTCATCAGCTTTTTGGTAGTGATACTGACTTCTGAGCTCACGAGGGATGGTGGGCGGAGTGCTTTTGTTACTTTCTTAGTGAGAATAGAGTGGTCAGTCCTAAGGCCTGTAAGCCAGGAACTAAATGGGCAGTAGCTGCTGACAAACTCTGGATTCCTGTCAGAGGTTTCTCCAAGGCTCTTTCTCTTGTAGTAGCTTTTTTGACAAGACAGGGATCTATTATCGGTGATATGGTTAGTGACTCTTATATATGTTTCTAATTAAATTCTAGGACGAGGTAAATAGACCCAAGATAAATCTGTGGTTGCACTGGGCCCACCAAGATTCTAGGCCAGTGCCTCTTACACTGTCTTCAGGAGCCCCACTCTGACTGGTCAAGCACATTTGGGGTCCCCAGATCTTAGTGTCAGTTCAGAGATGGTGTTCAATAACTTTTAGAAGGGTTTTGTATTTCCCTTTCTGCAGGCTACAGTAGCTATAGATCCTGAAGTGATAACAGATCACTCTTGGGAAAAGCCTTGAAGGAAGATCAGCAGTCTATGGCTGTGTGGCCTTTTTTATTTTATTATTTTGTTTTTTTTTTAATGTACATTGAGGTTTTGCCTACATGTATGTCTATGTGAAGATGCCAGATCCCCTGGAACTGGAAGTTACTGTGAGCTGCTGTGTAGGTGCTGGAACTCAAACCAAGGACCTTTGGAAGAGCAGTCACTGCTCTTAACCACTGAGCCATCTATCCAGCCCTGCTTGTGGTCTTTTAATGGGTCATGATAATCTTACATTGAATTCAATGTGTTCTCAGTTTGTCTTAAACTTCTCTGTGAGCTCAATTGGGTTATGTGATAATCAAGAACAGTGAGAACATGTGTAGTACAAATTTTAGTTGGTCTTAATAATATAAAGCCAGAGTCAGATATAGGGGCTAATGCTGAAGATCAGTGAAGCAGAGAGGCCAGCCACTAGAGAGTTCTTTTACCTCTATCCATGTCCAGACCGAGGGGGCGATCCTCAGACTGCATCTGTCTCCACCAAACCTCAGACTGCCCTGAACTCCTGTCTTCCTCCGCCTTATATTCCTGTCTCCACCCAGCCATATCACTCCTGTCCCCACCTCCCTTTTGCTGTGATTAAAGGCTTGTAATCCCAAGTGCTGGGATCACCTTTGTGTGAGCTCTATTTCTCTTTTAGACAGATTCAGTCTTGTGTAGCCCAGGGTGGCCTTGAACTAACAGAGCTGCCTCTGCCTCTGTGGCCTGAGACCTAGGATTAAAGGTCTGTGCCACCACTCCCTGGCCTCTAGTGGCTTAGCTCTGCACTCTGATCTTCAGGTAAGCTTTATTTGTTTATGTTTTCATAAACAAATTATCACCACAAACATGAGTGAGGGGAAATGGCATCTTGAAAAATAACTTGAAAGGGTCATATGGAGCATGGAGATGGGAAGACTGGAGACCTGGATGTCCCTAGAGGAGGTCAGGTAGCTCCATTGATCTGAGAAGTTCAGTTGAGTGGAGTTGGAGGCCAGCATTCTGAGCCTCAGTCATGTTGCTCCATGTCCGCCATCCAAAGTCTGCTTTCCAACGAGAACCCTTATGGGAGCGTCCAAGACTACAATGTTGCTTGTTTAATTGCTCCTCACCAGTTACCATTAAATTCTGGCCCTTATTTTTAGTCCTATCTTCTGGCAGCTAGAAGAAATTAAAGACTAAAGCAATCACATTCAACTAGTCATTTACTTTGTGTACACTTTCAAGAGCAGCTGGAAGTAATCCCAGCCCTTGTTACAATCTCATCAGCTGCTTGGATTTCTAGTACTCTGTCATCTGTCTGCACGAATCCTGTAATGATACCTTGCATGTCATTGTGCCATCCTCACCCTCCATAGAAGTGCTATCACTTATTAATGTGTCCCATTTTTTATTTTTTCCCCTTTTACTAAAGATAGGTTCTTTTATCAATCAGTATATCTGAATTTTATCAGTCAGTATATCTGAATTACAGTTTCCCCTCCCTCCACTTCTTCCATTTCTTCCCCACCTCTCCCATCTGAATCCACTCCTTTTCTTCTGTCTCTCATTAGAAGAGAACAGACTTGTAAGAGATAACAACCAAACATAACAAAATAAAATACAAGTTAAAACAAAACCCATCACATTGAAGTTAGACAAGGCAAACCAACAAAAGGAAAAGAGTCCCAAGAGAAGGCACTAGAATCAGAGACCCACTCGCTCCCATAGTCAGGAATCCTAAGAAACACTAAACTGAAACCTCCAATATATATACTGCAAGGACCTGGTGCAGACCCTTGTCAGCCCTGTGCTTGCTGCTTCCGTCTCTGTGAGTTCCTATGGGCTTTGTTCAGATGATTTAGAGGGCCTGGTTCTCCTGGTGTCCTTCATCTCTGGTTCACACACACTTTATCAGGGTTCTCTGAGCTGTGACGGGAGGGATTTGATGGACACATTCTGTTTAGAGCTGTGTATTGCAAGATCTTTCTCTGCATGTCTGGCTGTGGGGCTCTGTATTTGTTCCTCTGCTGCAGGAGGAAGCCCCTCTGATAATGGCTGAACACAGCACTGATCTATGATTTTAGCAAAATCATTAGGAGTTGTTTTATTGCCACATTTTTTTGGTTTCTTTTACCGGTACTATTTGGCTTTACCCAAGTCTCTGAGTTACCTGGTCTCTGTTTCTTGATCACCCAAGCAGCATTGAGTATGGGTTCCATCTCATGGACTGGGCCTTAAGTCAGATCAGACAATGGTTGGTTACTCCCACACACAAATTTTGTGCCGCCATTGCCCTAGCATTTCTTGTAGACAAGAAGATTGTAGATCAAAGGTTTTGTGGCTGGCTTGGTCTTTACATTTCTCTCTTGGTAGCCTGCAGAGTATTTTACCATACTGCAGACACTAGAACTGGGGTGAATGTTCTGTGTAGGCACCAGCTTGGCCTCTCCACATATGGTCAGTTGTGTGGTTGTTGTCTTCAGCAATGGTCCTTGCCGTCAGTTTATGAAGAGCAACCATTGTCTTGGCAACAGCCCGAGGTGTTTGGGGATTTCCATGTGACCCCACTGGCCAACAACTCAATTGAATATAATCTAGTACCAGTACTAGAAGCTTTGATTGGTGACAAGAGATGACCAGCTGGGACTCCGTTTCACTCATTATTTGAAGACTTTATTAGGAGCACCTTCATATATTTTAGGAAGTTTCCACTGTGCTAAGTTTCCATACCACTCCTCAAATGCCCTCAGTACTAGCTGTCCCTCCCAGCATTCCCTCCCTCGTGCTATCTCCCCTCCCCGTCTCAACTTGATTCTCCAGTTCCCATCTGCCACACCCCACCCTCACTCCATCCATAAAATCTATTCCATGTCCCCCTCTCAGAGAGATTCATGTGTCACCCCCCTCCCCCGTCCCTTTCTTTATACCTCACCTCTCTAGGTCTACAGATTGTAGATTGGTAATCATTTATTTAATGACTAATATGCACATATAAGCGAATCCATACCATATTTATCTTTTTGGTTGTGGGTTACCTCATGAAGGATGATTTTTTTTCTAATTCCATCCATTTACATGGAAATTTCATGATGTCGTTTTTTACAACTGAGTGACACTCCATTGTGTGAATGTACCACATTTTCTTTATCCATCCTTCTGTTGTGGGACATCTAGGCTCTTCACAGCTTCTGGCTATTTACGAATAGAACAGCGATAAACATAATTGAGCAGTGTCTCTGTGGTAGGATGAAGCGGTCTTTGGGTATAGGCTTGGGAGCGGGATAGCTGGATCTTGAGGTAAATTGATTCCCATCTTTCTAAGGAACCACACTATTGATTTCCATAGTAACTCTGCAAGTTTGCACTACCACGAGCGGTGGAGGAGTGTTCCCCATGCTCCACATCCTCATCAGCATGAGCTGTCACTTGTGTCTTTGATCTTAGCTAATCTAACAAGTGTATGATGGAATCCTGGAGTCATTTTGATTTGCATTTCCCTGTTGGCTAAGGATGTTGAACATTTCTTTAAGTTTGAAGTTGCTTGGTTAGAGTTACACCAAGGTATTTTATATTATTTGAGACTGTTGTGAAGAGTGTTGTTTCCCCGATTTCTCGTACTCTACCATTTATATATAGAAGAACTACTGATTTTTTTTAGTTAATCTTGTATCCTGCCACATTACTGAAGGTGTTTTTCAGCTGACGGAGTTCCCTGGTGGAATTTTTAGGGTCACTTATGTATACTATCTGTAAATAAAGATACTTTGACTTCTTTCATTCCCATTTGTATCCCTTTCATCTCCCTCAGTTATCTTATTTCTCTAGCTGGTACTTCAGATACTGTATTGAATAGATAAGGAGAGAGTGGACAGTCTTATATTATTCCTAATTTTAGTGGAATTGCTTTGAATTTCTCTCCATTTAATTTTATGTTGGTTGTTGGCTTGCTGATTATTGTCTTTATTATGTTTTGGTATGTCCCTTGTATCCCTAATCTCTCCAGGACTTTTATGAAGGGAGTTGGATTTTTCAAAGGCTTTTTCTGCATCTAATGAGATGATCATGTGGGTTTTTTTTTTTTGGTTTGGTTGGTTGGTTTTATTTCCTCCATTTTGTTGATATAGTGGATTATATTTACTGTTTTTTTGTCTATTGAACCATCCCTGCATCTCTGGGATGAAGCATTCATGCATACATACATACATACATGCACACGTGCAATTACCCTCAAAAGCCAGATGAGGGCATCAGGTACTCTGGAGCTGGAGACATAAGGAAGTTGTGAGCCCCTGATGTTTGTGCCATGGACGCTAGTCCTCCGAAGAGCCAAGCTGGTTGACTTGACTGCTGAGCTATTTCTGCAGCCTTCATAATGGTATTTTTTAATTAGTTTACTAATCATGGTTCTTCCTTTTGTTTAAGGTTCCATGATGGAGTTTGAACATTACCTCAAGAGGTTTCATATTTTGGATTAGTTAATCGTCTTTACCCTCTGCTGGGGACTTTGAAACTTCGGATTCAGTTTCTGTGTCCTTCAAGGCATTACATGCAGAGACATTGTACCATGGACTGCAAGGAGAGCTGCCCAAGTGTGAGCATCCCCAGCTCTGATGAACATAGAGAGAAAAAGAAGAGGTTCACGGTAAGTGCGTAGCAGGAAGCTTAAGAGAGTCAGTACAGCGAATGTTTCCACCTCTACTTGTGTTCTTTCTAACCAGGAATCTGCCTCCCTTCCTCCATGTGTCCAAGTTCTGCTTCTGTTGAATGAGCTGTCCTCACAGAGCCCTCTTTGGCTGTTGTAAGGAGGCTGCTTGTTTGTCCCGGCTGCCCAGAACCAAAACAATCACACAGAAACCATATTATTTAAATCACTGCATGGCCCATTAGCTCTAGCTTCTTATTGGCTAGCTGTTACATCGTAATTTAACCCATTTCTATTAATCTATGTATCGCCATGAGGCTGTGGCTTACCATGTAAAGTTTCGGCATCTGTGTCCAGCGGAGCTCCATGGCTTCTCTTTACTCCGCCCTTCTTCCTCCCAGCATTCACTTTAGTTTTCCCCACCTAGCTCTTTCTGTCCTACTCTGCTATAGGCTCAGTGCAGTCCTTTATTAACCAATGGTATTCACAGCATACAGAGGGGAATTCCACATTATTTGGCTACTGTGACAGTAATTGTCTTTTTTAGTGCAGATTTTTGCCTATTTACAATCTCTTTGGGGAATTTTATGAGGCTTACATGCTCTCTTGTCCGATGTTTGTATACAGATGCTGTCTGTGCACTGTTTGTACACACTGTTGAGTGCTGTAGACTCCTGAAGTCCTTGAGCCCATGGTACGGACTACTGTCTTGAAATTTCCATGGTGTCTTATGGTATTTTATTACTTTCTGCCACATTTTAAAATGTTTCCTTTTTCCTCTTTTCTCACCTTAAAGGTAAAAACCTTCCTGATTTTGTTTTTTGTGCCTCAGTATTTGCTGGAGGGAGGGCTTTATAAGCAATAGGCACAATGAGTTTGTGCTAGTAGCGTTATCAGTGACTGTTACTGGAACCTTTAAAAACCTTTGTTTATTTGCGTGCGTGCATGCGTGTGTGTGTGTGTGTGTGCGTGTGTGTGTGTGTGTGTGTAGCATATGCGCACATGTGGGCTCATAGAGGACCTTAACCCTAAAGCAGTCGGGTATCCTCAGGGTCCTCCTCTGTCACTCTGTGCCTATCCCTTTGAGGCAGAGTCTCTCCTTGAACCTGGGTCTCTTGTTTTCTTAGTTACTAAATCTCTGTCTTCCCTCAGATCGAATTACAGATGTGTGCAGAACACAGCCTGTTACATAGTTATAGGATACAAACTCATTTGCACAAGTAGTCTTTTAAAAATAGTTTTCATTTTCTTTATGCATGAATATATAATATATATACAGATGGATGGATGGATTGATGGATGGATGGATGGATGGATGGATGGATGGATGGATGGATGGATGGATGGATGGATGGATGGATGGATGGATGGATGGATAGATAGATAGGTAGGTAGATGCCTGCATGTATGTCTATGTACTGGCTGTTTAGTGCCCTCAGAGGCCAGAAAAAGGATCCCCCCAGAATTGGAGTTTGCAGGTGGTTATGAGCTATCGTGTGGGTGCTAGGATCCAAGTCTGGGTCCTCTAGAATGCCTCCCAAGCTGAGCCATCTCTCCATTCCTACAACAGGTCATCTTGACCTTCGAACCAACCCTCCAACTGAGAACAGACATGTCCTATTAGTATAGCAAGATATACTATTGTGTTTATTCCCAGTACTCCAGACAGGACCTGTAGAGCTTTCCTACCCTTCTGTCTCTGATCTGGTCTTTGCTGAAAGTCCCCGTCTGCTGCGCAGTATGAAGACGTATGCTGAACTTCAGCTCTGTTCTCTACTTACTTCCACCCAGGTTAGAATGCCCAGGCTGTCTTACTCTGTCATCCTGCTTGAGCACGCAGCCATACCGCAGTCTACATTTTGGTTTATAAGAGGAAGGGTGTCAATTTTCAGGGTATTTGTGGAATAAATGTCTCTGTGGCTTCCTTCTTGTCATCCCTGCACATCTGTAATGTTCCAGCTGTTAATTGCATTCTAGGAAATAGCTGTGGCTGACGTGATACAGCCTGAACTTCTTTTTTTTTTGGTTTTTCAGGACAGGGTTTCTCTGTGCAGCCTGGACTTTAACCAATGTTTTAGCTGGCCTCTGCCATTGTGGGGTGATGAGAATATCTTCTATTGGTGTGATTAAGGTCTCATGGGGGCACTCGGCTAATGCAGTGCCTTTGTTCTCAGTATTGCTCATCAGACCCCTTTTGGGGCCACCCCTCATCTCTAATGAGAAGATCACTGGATCCATGCCACTTGAGCCCTGTGGCCATGTTCACGTGGGAGATGAGAAGAGCTGAAATCCTAAGCTAACTACTCCAACTACTATCTTCTGCCTTATTAACTTGCAGAAGTAACCCCAAATGGTAGCTTTTCTCAAGGTCCTAGATGTGGCCACTGGCTTTGTTCTCCCCTCCTAAACACACCTCCTGCATTGATACAGAGGTTGGAGTGTGTATCTGGCTGTGTATCTCTCCTTAGCCTCTAGGTTGCAAAGTGTGTTTATCTGTGAGTATGTGTGAGAATATGTGTTTCAACAACAGTATCTTAAGCAGTATGTGCTTATTTATTAATACATTTATATAAGTGTAATTTTAGCAGTGCCACCTTGAAGGTCAGCAAGGACTATTCTGTCTTTGATAAAATATGGAGTGTGTGCAATATATTCCTTCCTTTCCTCTTTGTTCTTACCTTTGGGCTATTTTGTCCTTCAGGAACTTTGCCTCCCATCAAGTTTGGCAGACGTTCCTACTGTGTGGACGGTGGATTAAGTTAAGTGTCCTTTGGTCTTTTCAGGGAGAGAGGCTTCCACACAGTCTCTGAAAACCAGGAAGCCTCTGCCAGGGCCTGGTATTTCCGTGCTGTGCCCTGGTTTCAGAGTCCCTATGAAAGTCATCTTGTTCATTTACTTCCTTCAGATGTCCAAGTGTTTCCCAATTGGAGGCTTTGTGTGTATATAACCACTTAAAATACAAAATAGCACATCCACACGTCACACTACTTCCATTTGTTGTCCTATTTACCTTACCTAATATGTAAGTAGCCGTTATCAGTACTTAATACATAGTTTGTCTTGTTCTGAATGCCTTGCCGGCTGAAATGCAACGTCTGTAGTTTCTTTATTCTTAGAAAGAGAATATGAAGCAAGAATGGCAAAGTGTTGGAATTCGGGTAGCTCTAAGGGAGCACATTCACATATCCATGGTTATTTTGAAAATAACAGAACTTTCATGACAGGTCGGTGCTATGTTTTACTGGAGCTCCTTTCTTGCCTTCTTTGTAATGAGCTCTTCAGGGTGGAAGACCTTGCAGATTGTAGTTTGCATTATTGTGTGTGTGTGTGTGTGTGTGTGTGTGTGTATTTGTGTGTGTGTATGTGTTTAAAGCTTGTTACAAAGGAGGCATTACATAAAATTTAAAATGTAAATGCTAAATTATCCAAGAGTAAAGAGTAGCTAACATTGCTAGAACAACAAAGAAATTGACAAGATGAAACATGTGCTTCATTTGGCGTGCTTTTTTTTTTTAATCTTGGATAATCATGCGAATAACCAGTTTCACAAATATGAAGACAATTTTTATGTATTTAAAAAGCCAATGGTTTCTTTACAGTTAAAATTTATTAAATCGTATCTTTTTTTATTTCCATAGGTTTATAAAGTTCTAGTGTCTGTGGGCAGAAGTGAGTGGTTTGTCTTCAGGAGATATGCAGAGTTTGACAAACTTTACAATACTGTAAGAGACCACATTATTTCTTTCTTTGTTATTTATTTATTTATTTGTTGGTTTGTTTGTTTGTTTTTTGAACAGACTTTCCCTATATAACAACTCTGGATATCCTGGAACTTGCTTTGTAGACCAGGTTGACCTCAGACTCAGAGATCCCCCTGCCTCTGCCTCCCAAATGCTGGCATTAAATGCATGCACCATCACCCCCTGAGTAACTACATTTCTATTTAAAGCTAAACACTTGAGAAAAATCCCATGAACTGAGAAATGTATTTGAATGAGCAAATCAAGACATCTTTCCAGTGAAAAAAGGGAAAGGGATTCTTCAAAAGCATCTTAATTTATTGTCTTTATGTGAAATGTGGGAAGACAGACAGTTCTCCATGAGCAGTGAGAGACAGAGGTAAAGAGCTCAAGGACATTTCAGGGTCCGATGACGTTGGGCACCAATACTTGTGCCAAGTAATATGGTATCCGTCGAGGCAGTTCTGGTTCAGATCTTCAACTTTAAGCCTGAGATCTCAAAGGATCAGCCGCACACTCCTCTTCTGTGTCCTTCTTAGAAGTTGTCAGTTCTGGGTTTCAAGTACTAACACAGTTGAAATGAGTGTTGCCTTTCCCGATCCACTGGAGTTTGAAGGCTAAGTAACTGAAGCCATTTTTATCCATAATCCAGCTATTAAATAGTTCACAGTCTAGCACCTATAGTTACACATGGTTTTTAGCGAATGCAGTGAGACATCAAGGTCATTGACAGCATCAGACCAGACTCTTCTGATGCTGACTCTGGTGAAAGACACTGTCTCAGAAGTCTCAAGATGCTCAAGCTATGTCTCTTGAGTCCGTCACTGGAGAAGCCTGGGTAAGAACAGCTCTGAGTCCCAAGCTTTGGTTCAGTTACGGAAGACAAACAAGTAAACAAAAAACAATTGTGCCTTCAGCTCCAAGTGTAAGTTCTCAGTTCTCTCGTGCCATAAAAGATACTGATCTCCCAGTGTGTATAATAAGTAGATTGCTAGGCATCTCTAGAAAATTCTCTTTTTACTTGGTAAGGTAATTTTTCAATTCTTAACCCTATCTTCTAATCTTAATGTGTAAATCTTGGAGCTAGGAAGATAACCCTTGTCCTTGCTGCTCTTGCAAAAGGGTCCATGTGGGGTGGCTCACAAAAACCTGGAACTCCAATGCCAGGGTTTTCATTGTTCTCTCTGGCTTCCAAGGTCACTGCACGCACACACACACACACACACA
>LOEQ01013197.1:11538-22465 GCA_001685075.1 Bramus lutescens | reverse complement strand
GGACTTCCCACAGGGCAGGGAACCCTTACTGCTCTTTGTACTGGAGAGGGAGGGGGAGAGGAAATGTGGGGAGGGGGAGGAAAATTGGAGGAGGGGAGGAGGTGGAAATTTTTATTATTTAAATAAATTATAAAAAAGAAATAAATAAAAGAAAAGCTTAAAAGGAAGTAATTGGGAAAAAACTAACGCATGACTAAGAAAATATTGAGAGTCTTTGATCATAATTAGACCACCATGTTTCTATGGAGCAGGCAACAACTTCACATGCACAGTACAAACACTGTACTTTATAACACAAAACAGTTTCAAATCTGAGCTCAGGTGTTGCCAGACTGTCCATTAAACAGTGTCACACAGCCATAGAACATTAACAGTAAGAGGGCCATGTGCAATGAATGGGCATGCGCAGTAAGAGAATGTGTGCAGTGCGAGAGTGTAAGCCATGAAAGGGTGTGTGAACTGATAGGGTGTATGCAGTGAGATGGTGTGTGTAGTGAGAGGGTATGGACAGTTAGAGGCCATGTGAAATGAGTGGGCATGCTCAGTGACAGAATGTGTACAGTGAAAGGGTATGTGCAATGAAAGGATTGTGCAGTGAGAGGATGTGTTCAGTAAGAGGGTGTGTGCAGTAAGAGGGTGTAAGGGGGTGTGTGCAGTGAAAGGGCATATGCAGTGAGAGGATTGTGCAGTGAGAGGCAGTGATCAGTGTAAGGGTGTTGCAGTGAGAGGGTGTATGCAGTGAGAGGGTGTATGCAGTGAGAGGCTATATGCAGTGAGAGGGTGTGTGTAATGAGAGGGTGTGTGCAATGAGAGGGTGTGTGCAGTGAAAGGGCATGTGCAGTGAGAGGATTGCGCAGTGAGAGGAAGTGATCAGTAAAAGGGTGTGTGCATTGGGAGGGTGTATGCAGTGAGAGGGTGTATGCAGTGAGAGGGCATGTGTAATGAGAGAGTATGTGCAGTGAGAGGGTTTGCACAGTGAGATGGTGTGGGCAGTGAGAAGATGTGTGAAGTGAGAGTGTTGTGCATTGAGAGGGTACGTGTAATGAGAGAGTATGTGCAATAAAAGGATGTGCACAGTGAGATGGTGTGGGCAGTGAGAAGGTGTATGCAGTGAGGAGGTGCATGCACTGAGAGGATGTGCACAGTGAGAGGATGTGTATAGTGAGAGTGTGTGTGTTGTGAGAGGGTGTGTACAGTCAGATGTTGTGTGCAGTGAGAGGGTGTGCACAGTGAGATGGTGTATGCAATGAGATGGCATGTGTAGTGAGAGAGTGTGTGCAGTAAGAGGGTTTGCACAGAGAGATGGTGTGGGCAGTGAGAGGGTGTATTCAGTGAGGGGGTTGTGCAGTGAGAGGGTGCGTGTAGTGAGGGGGTGTATGCACTAAGAGTATATGCACAGTGAGAGGGTGTGTGCAGTGAGAGAGTTGTACAGTGAGAGGGTTTTGCAGTGAGAGGGTGTGTCCAGTGAGAGGGTTGTGCAATGGGAGGGTATGTGTAATGAGAGGGTGTGTGCAGTGAGATGGTGTGGGCAGTGAGAGGGTGTGTGCAGTGAGAGGGTGTGCACAGTGAGAGGGTTGTGCAATGGGAGGGTGTGTGCAGTGAGAGTGTATATGTAGTGAGGGGATTATGCACTAAGAGGGTATGCACAGTGAGAGGGTGTGTGCAGTGAGAGGATGTGTGCAGTGAGAGGATGTGTGCAGTGAGAGGGTGTGTGAAGTGAGAGGATGTGTGTAGTGAGAGGGTGTGTGTAATGAGAGGGTGTATGCAGTAAGAGAGTGTGTGCAATGAGAGGATGTGTGCAGTGAGAGGGTGTGTGCAGTAAGACAGTGTGTGCAGGGAGAGGGTGTGCACAGTGAGAGGATGTGTGCAGTGAGAGGGTGTGTGCAGTGAGAGGGTGTGTGCAGTGAGAGGATGTGTGCAGTGAGAGGGTGTGTGAAGTGAGAGGATGTNAGTGAGAGGGTGTGTGCAGTGAGAGGGTGTGCACAGTGAGAGGGTTGTGCAATGGGAGGGTGTGTGCAGTGAGAGTGTATATGTAGTGAGGGGATTATGCACTAAGAGGGTATGCACAGTGAGAGGGTGTGTGCAGTGAGAGGATGTGTGCAGTGAGAGGATGTGTGCAGTGAGAGGGTGTGTGAAGTGAGAGGATGTGTGTAGTGAGAGGGTGTGTGTAATGAGAGGGTGTATGCAGTAAGAGAGTGTGTGCAATGAGAGGATGTGTGCAGTGAGAGGGTGTGTGCAGTAAGACAGTGTGTGCAGGGAGAGGGTGTGCACAGTGAGAGGATGTGTGCAGTGAGAGGGTGTGTGCAGTGAGAGGGTGTGTGCAGTGAGAGGATGTGTGCAGTGAGAGGGTGTGTGAAGTGAGAGGATGTGTGTAGTGAGAGGGTGTGTGTAGTGAGAGGGTGTGTGCAGTAAGAGAGTGTGTGCAGTGAGAGGATGTGTGCAGTGAGAGGTTGTATGCAGTGAGAGTGTATGTGCAGTGAGAGGGTGTGTGCAGTGAGAGGATGTGTCCAGTGAGAGGGTGTGTTAATGAGAGGGTATGGGCAGTGAGAGACCGTGTGAAATTAGTGGGTGTGTTCAGTGAGAAGAGCTTACTCACTGGGCAATACTTACTGGTCAATGAGCTCCCAGAATCCTCTTTTCTCTACCCTTTCAATGCTAGGGTTATAGAAGTGTGTCATCACGCCTGGTGTTTGTGTTTGGGTGCTGGAGATTCAAGCATCATGTCCTCATGCTTGCACAGCAGGAACTTTACCACATTAGCTATCTCCCATCTCTGTATTAAAATTTCTTTACCCATCATCTATTGATGGGCATCCAGGTTGGTGTTGGCTGTTGTGAATAGGGAAATAATAAACATGGATGTGCAAGTATTTCTGTGATGTGCGGACTTAGAGTCTTTTAGGTACATATCCAGGAGTAGTATAGCTGGTTTTCCTGGTAGTGGTATCTTTAGGTTTTCAAAGAATCTCCAGAATAATTTCTGTAATGACTCACACTAATTTACATTCTCAATAGCAATATATAAGTTTTTCCTTTTCCCACATCTTTATCACCAAAGGGCAGCCAAGATGTGATATTTGCCAATTTAGTTTGAATTTATTAATAGTTTTAAAGAAATATTATGAAATATGTAGGCTTTATAGAAGGGTTAAGAAGTGTAGAGGAGAGAGGAATGTTCAGCTTCACCTTTTATGTTGCACGCTGCAAATACGTCTTGGATACTTATGGATTTCAGGTAAAGCATTTATTTAGTTACTTAGTTATTTATTGATTTTGCTTTTTTGAACAGGGTCTAATTGTGTAGTCAGTTGAATATATTTCTCCTGGAATTATGAAGACAACTTTTTTTTGAGCCTGCTTAATAATTTTCTTTTTTATTTTTATTTTTCCGCTCAAAAATTTACACTTCCTCCCCTCCTCCCATTCCCCTCCCGTTCCCCCACTCACCCTCCTCCCTCCCTCTCCCTCCTTAACAAAGGACAGGGATCCCTGCCCTGTGGGAAGTCCAAGCTTCTATTTTCATTTTAATATTAAATATTTCCTATGTAGTCTGGGCTGGCCATGAACGCACAGCAATTCTTTTGCCTTTGCATCTCAATTGCTGGAGTTATGTGCATGAGCTGTCACTCCTGGCTAAGCTGTGTTATAAGTGATCTTCAGATAACTGGCAAGGAAGAACAAAATGGGGATGCTGTCTCCTGATGGGACTTGATGCCACTTTGAAGGTTTGGGTGGCTATGCCACTCACTCATTGTTTGAGTCACAAACTACATAAATCACAGATATCAGTGAATAAATCACCTGAAGAAAAGAACTCCTCTTGTTTTTTGCCGAGACATTTTCTTCTTATTTCATTGACCTCAGCTAAGAACTAAAGGAATTTCTTCCTGCCTTGTGAAACATAACTGAAAAATTTTAGTTAAAATTTTATCCTCTGGGATATCATTATGAACTCAGGATGGAAAGTGCCCAGCATCCATATGCGTGTGTGTGTGTGTGTGTGTGTGTGTGTGTGTAAACACTTAAAATGGTAGGTTTTATCTTTACATTTCTTTAATAGAATACGATGTTTAGCAAAGTTAAGCAACTTGTTCAAAGTACACAGCTGGGAGATATCAGAGATGGAATTTGAACTTGGGTTTGTCTGACTCTAACATGGGTCATCTCCTTCACCCTGCATGCCTTTCTGTTGCTTGACATTTTTCCTCCATGATTTTTTATTTCAAGTTTTGAAAACTTTGTTGTTGCAAAATCTCTTTTGCCAGAATATTTTGTTTCTTACTTCTTATTTCTTAATACCCAGAACACTAATTTGTATAATACAGACTCACTAGATTGGAGTTTAAAATATTAAAAGAAAATTATTATCTAGAATTATGCCTTAAAAGTTGAAACCATAGTAAATGTCAAGGGTGAAACTGTGTGATAAATGTGTTTTAATTCTATCTATTGACTTGCATAGTTCAAACCTCATGCTAAACCCACCTCTGGAAACCGCTGTGCATAGGGGTCAATGGCCTGTGTCAGGAGACTTAGTCTTACAGCATTATTTGAGCAAGAGAAGGCATTACGATGGTCGCCAGACAATGGTCTTTGGGAGTCTTGGGGATGAAATTCTGAAAGACTTGGTGATCTTGTAGCAGTTTCACATCTGGGCTTGAAAACAATGGTGCCAGTAAGAAAATGAGACAATTCCAAGCAAGGAATACCTAGTGTGGTTAAAACCAATTAAGAGGGAGGAGGAAGGGAGGGATTGAGGAAGGGAGAGAGAGAGCACAGTTATTTTGTTAAAGATAGAACATGAAAAATCAGTAGGTACTCCCAGTTTAAGGACAGAGGGGACCCTCTTTTTTTAAGCTCTTTTGAGTTGTGAATGTCTCTGTCACCTTTTCGGCTCTGGCTCTCCCTGTGGAATGCAATACTCAGGCCTTTTCTTGTCAATCCAAGGCTGTCCACTCTGCTATTTTCTTGCATGCAAACACAATGCTGCATGTAAACGAAGGCCTGAACACTTGCGCTACCTCCCCTTTGCCCTTGGAAACAACCATTAAATATAGTAGTTTTTCCTTTATATACACCAATTATAACTGATTTAGACAAGCAGGGCCGTTGATAACGTGAGTGAAGTCATCAGATTTTTATGGCCAGGTTGTCAACGTCCGGTGCTTTGGGGACCCTGGGTAAGGGTCGTGCGCAAATCAGGACACAGGGGATGCAGAGTGTGAACAACTGCATAACAATCTTTATTTTTTATGGCTTTTATATAGACTAAAAAGCATTACCTCAACTCTGAAACCCCCCTTTACTTACGGACATGATCATGAGAAACTCTCGCCTCACCTTGTAAGAAATAATACTTAAGTTAATAACAGTAATAAAAATGAAAAGAAGTACATAGAAACAAGGCAAAAACTATACAGAAGCAAAGCACTCCTTTGTAACTGGTAAAGCGTGAAGAGCTGAGCTCAAAGGCCACTTCCTTATCCAGGGTACAGATTCTGACAGAACGTGTGAGAAATGGGCAGAGAAAGTTTGCTTTCATCTATGCTTGGTTTGCNACATGATCATGAGAAACTCTCGCCTCACCTTGTAAGAAATAATACTTAAGTTAATAACAGTAATAAAAATGAAAAGAAGTACATAGAAACAAGGCAAAAACTATACAGAAGCAAAGCACTCCTTTGTAACTGGTAAAGCGTGAAGAGCTGAGCTCAAAGGCCACTTCCTTATCCAGGGTACAGATTCTGACAGAACGTGTGAGAAATGGGCAGAGAAAGTTTGCTTTCATCTATGCTTGGTTTGCCAGGCAACCGTTTCCCAACTTCATCTCATCTGTCCCAGAAGGAGCCTGTCTCCACACCAGGTTACTTTTGAGTAGAAATAGAAAGCAATTCATCTGAAGTGTTTTTAAGTTAGTTGTTAATATGTTTTACTGTGAATACATTTCCCCCTTTGCATCTATAGTCAAATAAAATCTGCTAGTATATTTTATTCCTGATATATTTTCTCTCCCTTTGCATCTGTGGGTAAAGAAAAATTTTGCATTGTCCCTCTTCTTGTCTTCCCCTTAAATCCCCATTCTGATTTTCTCTGTGCCAATTCTCTTTTCTTATAGTGTACAAAAATTGCTTTCTAGGACTCCAGGGATTTTGCCAATACAAGAAACGGAGACTTGAAGGCAACAGGTTGTGAATCTTTGTACTTGGGTTGTTACCAATGGAATTCAAGCTTATCTTGTTGACATTAAGCAACAAGATTAGTTGACCTTAAGGAAAGTCCTTCCACTTTTCTTTTCCCTTAGCCTCAGAGAGATAACAAAACTTGGGATACAGCATTTTATAGATCTTCACCTTAATGCTGGGACAGTGGCCAAAGAAATGATGGTTTTCAGTAACAGAAAAGAGATTCGACAGCTGGCCTGGGAGCCTCTGGGAAAGAACGACCTGTCATGGTGTGTCACCAGCTTGATGCTTTTGTTCTCTCAAGTGCTTGCTCATTATTCCAAGAAGGCTCTCACTTAACTTCGATTTTTAGTAAGCCTGAGAAAGTTATGACCAGCACTTTAATTATTTGTCTATTTATGCCAAAAGAACTCTTGGCAATGGAAGATTACCTGTAAGCCTCTATCCATATAGCTACAATGATTATATCATATATCCATATATTAATATGTCTCCTAATGAAACCCAACAGTTTTAGATCAAACACATCCAGAACATGATAAGGAAGCAACTTCAACATGTGTAAAATCTTGGCAGTACAAAGGCAGAGTAGAAGAGCGAATGAAAGAAGTATGGCTGGGGATGCAGCTCAGGGATAGAACATTTGCCCACGATGCACACAGCCCTGATTTAATCTCTAGAAACACAAAACCAAAGAACAAGTGTCCTAGTGGCCAAGCTTCTAAAAGCATCCAATGAAGAAGCGATGCAAATTATATATAAGTTATTTGGCTCCAGCATCTTAGTAACTCAGTATGAGGTCAAAGTGAACAAATTTTACTTAGGGTAATTACTACAGATATTTAAACTGAAATGTCTAGCTAGTATGTTTAGTTTTTTGTCAACTTGACACATGCTAAAGTCATCTAAGGAGAGGGAGCCTCAGTTGAAAAGAATGCTCCCATGAGGTTTTCTTGATTAATGAATGATGGAGGAGGAGCCAGGTCACTGTCAGTCGTTCCACTCCTGGGCAGGTGGTGCTAAGTTGTATACAAACAGAGGCTGAGCAATCCACAAGGAGTAGCCGGTAAACAGCACTCCTCCATGGCTTCTGTTTCACTTCCTGCCTCCAGGTTCCTGCCTTGCTTTCCTGCCCCGACTTCCCTTGTTGATGGCATGTAACTTGGAAGTGTAAGCTTAAATAACCCTTTACCCGCCTAAGCTGCTTTTGCTCATGGCATTTTCCTCAGCAATAGTAACTTACTCAAGACAGACAGAAACCACAAAGCACAAAACTTATAAACTATATACTAAAACTAAATGTCTGATGATTAAAATATGGAGATAATGGAGAAAACTCCTACCTCTCAAAACAGGCAATGGAAAGGGAAAAGAAGAGGCAAACACATGCTTAACTCTCTATTTAATTTTGTGTCTGAAATTTTGTTTTCTTTTTCATAACTACGGTCTCCTGATTAATGCCAGCTGTAAGCCTCAAAAGCTGGGTCTGCCCCTGAATGTGTACCCACTGGAACTTGTGCTGCCAGGGGTAGGGGCATGAGTCAGATGAATCTCCCTCAGGTCGAGGAACTGAGACCCTTTCTCCCCCTCAGATGTGAGGGGCTACAGGCGACTCTGGGGTCCCCTGCATGCTCTGCCAGACAGAAACCCACTGCCTAAAGAAGGTGGCTGGGACAGGAATCTGAGGCTCAAGTTTCATGATTATTTTATTATAGTTTGTTAGATGTGCACAGAGTAATTTTTCTTCTAAGTCCAAGGAATTTGTTTTCTACATGTAATAGATTATCTAATTGCTAGAGAAAGAATCTTGTGTTTTATTCAAAACTGCCCGATTTCATCAGAGGCATCTAAGACACGGTCTACAGGCTTCTGGTGTTTGTATTGCTATTGAGATAGAATCTCCTTGTATTACCCAGCATGCCCTCAAACTGCCCTTGTCTCCAAGTGCTGGGATTACAGGCATGCATCACCATGAAAAAGTTAAATCAATAATGGCAGTAAGATCAAATATTGTGTTTTTTCTTGGTCTTTGTGTATGTGACTTGGAACTTTTCTCTTTTTCATTTCCCATTTTACTTCCTCATATTTCTTCAAAAATTAAAAAAATATTTATCTTGCACTTCTTCTTGGTCTGACACAAGTTATGTAGAACAAAGGAATAGTCAAGTCCTAGAAGTGATGCTTTGTTGGAATAGTAATGGAGGTCCCTTCTCTCTCTACCATTTCACATCTATAAAAAATATTGGAAGAATTTGAGTTTCTATGGGTTGTGAGTGATGCAGCCACATACGGTACAACACTGTGGATGTTAAAAGTAGGGTGTGGTGCCAAGGATGTGGGAGGAGATATTCCAGCGCAGATAAGACCAAGATGGGGGCCACAGTGAGAAGCAAATGACCGTAGCAAAACATCAGAGACAAGAAGGCATTAGGTCTATAGTACTCAAGTTACTGAGTGCACAATGGTGCTGAACACTCTGGAGGGTTAGTGACTATGCAATGCGTGTGCTTTTCTTACTGGCTTTCAGATTAGCTATGCTTAGAAGTAAACAATATGGAGCTGCATCACAGATTCCAGATGTGCCAAGTACTTTCAGAAGACAGTCCCTCCTTAGTCACAGTTTAGATTTAGGGCAAAGGAGGGAGGGAGGCAGGGAGGGAGGGAGGGAGGCAGGGAGGAAGAGATGTGCTGAAGTTATACAAAGCACTCACACTCGTTCCTCGTTCCAGAAGTTGTTTCCTGAATAACTTCATTCTAAGGGAGCCCTCTATTCCTGGATTTTATGCCATGATTTATGAGTGCATCTCTTCTTTCTCATATGCACAGTTCACACTAAATAACCTTTGCACCCATTCTGTTTCATGTTCATGACTTGTTTTTCAACATGTCTAAAATTTACTGAAGTTGGGTTTTCCTAGGAGTTTTTGTCTCTGCTCTTATTTTTGTGAATTTGGGGAGCAGTGGAGTGAGGGATGTTTTTGGGTCAGAAATCTATTTTAAATCACCCGAGCTGTGATTTACATCTTCAGGACACAGCTCCTATTATTATTATTTTACATCCCAACTGAAGTTTCCCCTCCCTCCATTTCTCCAAGTCCCATCTCTCCTCACACCCACTCCTCTCTGCTTCTCCATCCACTCTTCTCTGGTTTTGTTCAGAACAAAGGCAGAGGAGTCATGGATATCAACAAAACATGGCATAGTGAGTTGCAGTAAGACTAGGCCCCTCCATAGTCTTAATCTAGACAAGGTAACTCAGTGGAAAAGGGCCCCAAAAGCTGGCAAAAGAGTTGGAGACAGCCCCTGTTCCCGCTGTCAGGAATTCCACAAGAATACTAAGCTACACTACTGTCACATATATACAGAGTTCCCAGGTCAGTCCCATATAGGCTTCCTGGTTATCAGTTCAGTCTCTGTGAGCCACAGTGAGCCCAGGTTAGTTGGTTCTGTGAGTTTTCTTGTGGTGTCCCAGACCCCTCTGGCTCCTACAATCCTTTCTCCCCATCTATAAGAGTCCCTGAACTCCACCTAAAATTTGGCTGTGTCCTCCCATCTGTTTCCATCAGTTGGTGAACGAAGCCTCATTGATGACAATTGGGTGAGGCACTGATCTGTGAGTAGCAATACGAGAACACTGGTCCTGGGTCTCCAGACAGTGTCACAGTTGGGCTCCCTCTCATGGGTCTCAAGCTGGACCAGTCATCGGTTGACCACTCCCACAATTTCTGCTCCACTTTACCCTAGCAATCTTGTAGGAAGGACAAATTCTAGGTGGAAGCTTTTGGGGCTGGGCTGGTGTCCCAGTTTCTCCACGGTAAGTATTTCCCGGCTATAGGAGATAGCCAGTTCAGGCTCCCCCACTGCTAGAGCTCTTAGCTAGGGTCATCTTTCAAATCTAAATCTAAATTCCTGGGAGTTTCCATTGCACTAGGTTTCTAGCTGATCCCTAAGATGCCTTCCAATTGTAGCTGTCTCTCCCAGTACTCTATCCCTCCATCCTCCCTCCACCTGATCCCTCTTGTTCCTGTCCCTCACCCCCTCCACCCACAATGTCTATTATATTTCCCACCCCAGGGAAATTCGTGGGCCGTCTCCCCCAGACCCCTGCTTTGAGCCCTCCTTGTTATTTGACTTCTCTGGGTTGGTGGATTATAGCATGAACATCCTTTATTTTACAGCTAATACCCACTTATAATCATGTTTGTTTTTCTGGGTCTGGGTGATCTCACGCAGGATGATTTTCCTAGTTTCATCCATTTGCCTGCAAATTTCATGATGTTATTGGGTTTTTCCTTCATTTTTTTATTAACTTTTGTTGAGCTCTACATTTTTTTCTGCTCCTCCTCTCCCTGCCTCTCCTTTCCCCACTTCAACCTTCTCCCAAGGTCCCCATGCTCCCAATATACTCAGGAGATATTGTCTTTTTCTACTTTCTAATTCCCATGTAAATTAGATCTATGTAAGTCTCTTTTAGTGTTCTCATTGTTGTCTAAGTTATCTGGGATTGTTTGCTTTATGTTTAAAAACCAGCTATGTGTAAGTACATGTGATAATTGTCTTCCTGTGTCTGGGTTACCTCACTCAAAATAATGTTTTCTAGTTCCATCCATTTTCCTGCAAATTTCAAGATGTCGTTATTTTTTTCTGCTGTGTAGTACTCTGTGGTATAAATATACCACATTTTCCTTATTCATTCTTTGGTCGAGGAGCATTTAGGTTGTTTCCAGGTTCTGGCTATGACAAAC
>LOEQ01013195.1:0-22468 GCA_001685075.1 Bramus lutescens | reverse complement strand
TCTCAAGATGATTTGATCATTGAAGAGATAGGTATACTAATTATTTTGAGGCAGCATCTCATTATGTAGCCTCTAAGTAGCCTGAACTCATATGTAGAGCAAGTTAGCTTTGAACTCACAGATCTGTCTGTCTGTTTCATAAATGCTGGAATCAAAAGCATGTGCCACTATGTTAACTGATTTACTTGATTTTCTCATTGTGTTTTGGTTACTGACAGGCTATCAATTTTCAAAATTATCCATGTTCTTAGCAGCCATGTTTTGTGTAATGTTTAAAATAAATGTGCTGTTTTACAATACAGCATCCATTTGTGTTTCCTACCACGTATACTATTTTATTTCCAAATACAAATAAATGTATTGGTGTTATTTTTAAGTCAATTTACAAATCATTTGAGATCAGCTGATTATAGACTTTTTATGGTTTGTCTTTTACACTTTTGACACTAAGCAGAACCTCTTAATCCAATTACTTTGAAAAATATGTTTCTTGTTTCCTTTTTTGTTTGTGGTTTTAGCTTTTTAAATAAAAGTTTATTTTTATTTAAAAAAGAAGTTAGAGCTAATTGGCCAAGCAGTGATTTAATTAATACAGTTTCCCTGTGATTATTTCAGTTCTAGGTGGCCGGGACAAACAAGCTACCTACCTCCAATTCATGGAGAGAGGCTAGACAGGTGCTACCAGTCCCACTTTGGTTACATGCTTGTTGTATACTTAGATACTCACAAATATGCTTTGTTAAACAAATTAAGAGCAGTTATTAAGGACAATTAAAGTGATTCTGTACGTGGAGAGATCTTTTTGGAGATCAAAATAAGAAAGATACCCAGAGTTTCCCCTCAGTTGCAAGCCACTATGTGCAGAATGACAGATTGTGATCAGGAAAATCTAGGTCCTAGACAGTGGTTTGTGGGCCATGGGTCGGTGAGAAACATGTACCCAGGAATACAAGAAGGGCAGAGATCTCAGTAAGCATGGACTCATTCCCACTTTGGGATGAAGGGGAATGTGTCAGGTGGAGAAAACACAAATAAAGCAATCGTACACTAGCTCTAAATAGGGCATAATAAGTTTTTTATTATTATTAAAGAAGAACTCACAGATCACAACAGGGAACAGGAACAGAATCCATCATCCAGATTTGACAAGTGGGAAGCGAGAGAGTGAGTGGGCAGACCTATATGTTTTTTGGTACACAAGACCACACTCAACCTGGTCCAACCTCTCAAAGGCCATTGGATGAAGGAGGTTCCACATCAGAAAATGATATTAAATATAATTTCATAAGGATGATAGAGAGCCTTAAAAAGGAAATGGAAAATCCCCCTAAAGAAATAGAAGACAAACGAAAAGAATCCCGGGGGGTGGGAAACAATCAAAGGTAAAGCAAACAGTTGAAACGTTTTAAGACTTGAAAACTTAAATAAAGGCAATAAAGAAAACACAAGCCAAGAGAATTCTGGAAGTGGAAAATCTGGGTAAACATTGGGGAACTACATATTCAAACATAACCAACAGATTACACGAGATGGAAGAGAAAAATCTCAGGTGTGGAAGACACTATAGAGGAAATAGATTAATCGATCAAAGAAAATGTTAAATCCAAAAAATTCTTAGCAGAAAACATCTGGACAGGAAATCTGTGACACAATGAAAAAAAAAAGAAAAAAAACCCTAAGAATAATAAGGATAGAAGAAGGAGAGCTCCATCTCAAAGCCACAGAAAATATATTCATTAAATCATAGAAGAAAACTCCACCAACATAAAGAAAGATATACCTATGAAGGTACAAGAAGCTTACAAAATAACTAATAGACTGGACCACAAAAAGTCCCCTCACTATATAATAATCAAAACACAAAACATATGGAATAAAAAAGAATATCAATAGCTGCAAAGGAGAAAGGCCAAGTGAGATACAAAGGTAGACCTATCGGAATTACACCCGGCTTCTCAATGGAAAGCCTCAAAGCCAGAAGGTCCTGGTTGGACATATGTAGACACTAAGAGACCATGGTTACAAGCCCAGACTACTATTCCCAGCAAAGCTTTTGATCACCTTTGATGGATAAAACATGATATTCTACAACAAAAACAGATTTAAACATTACTATACACCCCTACAGAAAGTACTATAAGGAAAACCCCAATTGAAGGAAGCTAACTGCAGCACCCACAAAACCACAAGCATCTGATAACTCCCCAAAAGCATAACCCAAAGAAGGGAAACACAAACACTACTACTGAAAAATAATCGGAATTAACAACCACTGGTCATTAATATCACTTAATATCAATGGACTCAATTCACCTATAAAAAGACACAGGCTAAGAGAATGGATACAAAAACAGGACTCAGCCTTCTGCTGTATACATGAAACATATTAACCTCAAAGACAGACATTACCTCAAAGTAAAGGGTTGAGGAGAAAAATTTCCAGTCAAAACAACCTAAGAAATAAGCAGGTGTAGCTATCATAATATCTAACAAAATAGACTTCAAGCTAAAATTAGTTAGAGGAGATGGAGAAGGACACTTTATAGTTATCACCAAGAAAATCCATCAAGATGAAGTTGCAAACATGAACATCTATGCCCCAAATGCAAGAGCACTCACATGTGTAAAAGAAGCATTACTAAAGCTTAAATTGCACATCAAACCCTATTTACAAATAGTGGGAGATTTCAGCATCCCACTCTCCTCAATGAACAAGTTAACCAGACAGAACTTAACAGAAAAATAAGAGCGCTAATAGATGTCATGACTCAAAATAACAAACATCTATAGAACATTTCACCCAAGCACACAAGAATACACCTTCTTCTCAGCACCTCATGCAACGTTCTCCAAAACTGACCACATATTGGTAACATATAAAACCTCAACAGATACAAAACATTTGGAATTAGTCTCTATCTTACCAGATCACCACGGTTTAAAGTTAGAATTCAATGACAATACTAATTGCAGAAAGCCTACAAACTCATGGAAATAAACAGTGCTCAGTTGAATCACACCTAGGTAAAGAAATAAGGAAAGAAATTAAGGACATTCTAGAATTCAACAAATTGAAGGCACAACACACCCAAACCTATGGGACACCATGAAAGCAGTGCTAAGAGGAAAGTTCATAGCACTAAGTGTCCACATAAAGAAAGTGGAAAATCTCCCAGTAGTAACTAAACAGAATAAGTTAAAGCGCTAGAGCAAAACAAGGAAGACTTGCCAAGGAGGAATAGATGGCAGGAAATAATTAAATTAAGGGCTAAATCAACAAAATAGAAACAAAGAAAGCAGCACAAAGAATCAGTGGAACAAAGAGCAGGTTCTTTGAGAAAATCAACAAAATAGACAACCTAAAGACAGAGAGAGAACACCCAAATTAAAAAAAAAACTTAAATTAAAAGGAGGCTATAACAATAGACACTGAGGAATCCAGGGACTCATTAGGTCTTTCTACAAAAATCCATACTCCACAAAATTGGAAAATCTGAAGGAAATGGACAATTTTCTAGTGAGGTACCACAAAGCAAAATTAAATCAAGACCAGGTGAACAATTTAAATGTTCCCATAATCTGAAAGAAAATAGAAGCAATAATTAAAAGACTCCTATCCCCAAAACCCCAGGGACAAATGGTTTCAGGGCAGAATTTTACTAGAACTTCAAAGAGGAGCTAACAGGTGTATTCCTCAAATTGTTGCACATAATAAAAACAGAAGCAACATCACCAAATGGTTTGCATGAGGCTACAATTACCCTGATACCCATACCACACAAAGACTCAATCAAGAAAGAAAATTATAGACCAATCTCCATCATGAACATTGAGGTAAAATACTAGCAAACCGAATCCAAGAACATATCAAAAAAATCATCCATCATGATCAAGCTGGCTTCATCCCAGAGATGCAGGATGGTTCAACATATGAAAATCTATCAATGTAATCGATTATGTAAATAAACTGAAATAACAAACCATATGATAATTTCATTCCATGCTGAAAAAGCATTCAACAAAATCCAACACCCCTTCATGAAAAGGTCTTGGAGAGATCAGGGATACAAGGAGCATATCTAAACATAATAAAAAGCAATATGCAGCAAGCTGGCAGCCACCATCAAAATAAATGGAAAGAAACTCAAAGTGTTTCTGTTAAAATCAGGAACAAGACAAGGCTGTCCACTCTTTCCATATCTATTCAGCATAGTTATTGAAATTTTAGATAGAGCAGTAAGACAATAAAGGAGATCAAGGGGATACAAACTGGAAAGGAAGAAAAATTTTTGCTCTTTGCAGATGATATGATTGTATACATTAGTGACCCCAAAAACTCTACCCAGAAACTCCTATAGCTGATAAATACCTTCAGTAATGTATCAGAATATAAAATTGACTCACAAAAAAACCCAACAGTAGCCCTCCTATATACAAGTGATAAAGGATGTGAGACAGAAATCAGAGAAACATGACCATTCACAATATCCACAAATGATATAAAATATCTTGGGGCAAATGATATAAAATACTTTTGATATATAAATATCAAAGAAGTAAAAGACTTCCTCAACAAGAACTTTAAGTATTTGAAGAAAAAATTGATGAAGGTATCAGAAAATGGAAAGATCATCCATGCTCTTGGATAGGTAGGATCAATATTAAAGCATTATTAGCATTCCTACTAAATTAAATCTACATATTCAATGCAATCACCATCAAATTACCAATACAATTCTTCACAGACCTCAAAAAAAAACAATAATCAACTTCATATGGAAGAACAAACAAACAAAAAACCCATGATAGCCAAAACAATCCTGTACAATGAAGGAACTTCTGCAGGCATCACCATCCCTGACATCAAGCTCTATTCTTAGAGAAACCGTAAAAAAAAAATAAAATAAAATAAACCAGCTTGGTATTTGGTATAAAAACAGACAGGTTGACCAATGGAATCAAATTGAAGACCAAGATATTAGTTCACATACTTATGAACACCTAATTTTTGACAAAGAACCTAAAATTATAAAATAGAAGAAAGAAAGCATCATTAATAAACGATGCTGGCATAACTGGGTGTTAGCATGTATAAGAATGAAAATAGATCCATATCTATCCCCAAGCACAAGACCTAAATATAAATCCAACTACACAGAACCTGATAGAAGTGAAAGTGGGAAGTAGACTAAAATTCATGGACACAGGAGACCACTCCATAAATATAACACCAGTAGTATGGACACTGAGAACAACAATAAATAAATGGTACTCCCTGAAACTGAGAAGTTTCTGTAAAACAAAAGACACACACAATCAATAAGACAAAAAGGCAGTCTACTGAATGGGAAAAGATGTTCACCAACCCCATATCAGACAGAGAATTGATCTCCAAAATATATAAAGAACTCAAGAAATTAGACATCAAAATGTCAAGTAGTCAAATAAAAAATGGAGTAAAGATCTAAACTAAATTCTCAACAGAAGAATTTCAAATGGCTAAAAAAAAACCACTTAAAATGTTCAACATCCTTAGCCATCAGGGAAATGCAAATCAAAACGACCTTGAGATACCATCTTCTACCAATAAGAAAAGCTAAGATCAAAAACACCAAGGATAGCTTGTTCTGGAGAGGCTGTGGAATAAGGGGGAACATACCCCCCATTACTGGTGTGAATGAAAACTTGTACAACCACTTTGGAAATCAGTATGGCAATTTCTAAGAAAACTGGATATCAACTGACCTCAAGAAAAGGCAAAAACCACTCTTGGGCAGAAATCCAAAGGATGCTCAATCATACTATAAGAACATGTGTTCCACTATGTTCATACCTGCATCATTTGTAATAGCCAGAACCTTGAAACAACTTTAGATACCCCAAAACCAAAGAACAGATTAAGAAAATGTGGTACACATGCACAATGGAGTACTACTCGGCAGTTAAAAAGAATGGCATCTTGAAATTTCCAAGTAAATGGATATAACTAGAAAAAAACATCCTGAGTTAGGTAATCTAGAAAGGTGAGCATGGTATGTACTTACTCATAAGTGGATACTAGCTATAAAACAAAGGATAACAAGCCTAGAGTCCATAACCCAGAGAAGATAAGTAACAAGAAGAACTCTAAGAGAAGCATATATATAGATGCCCTTGGGAAGGAGAAATAGAAAGGATCTGAGAAGATTGGGAGCACAGGCATCGGTGGAGAAGGGAGGAGAGAAGGGGAAGAAGGGCAGAAAGAGAGGGGGAGGAGAAAATGAGGGAACAAGATGGTCGAGATTGGTGAAGGACAGAAATGGAGAACAAGAAAAGAGATATCTCGATTGGAGGGGCCATTATGGGACGAGCAAGAGAACTGGTACTAGAGAATTTCCCAGGAATCCGCAAGGATGTCCCCAGCTAAGACCCCAAGTAATAGTGGAGAGGGTGCCTAAATTGGCCTTACCCTATAGTCAGATTGACAATTATCTTAAATGTCATCATAGAAACTTCATCCAGCAAGTGATTGAAACAGAGATAGAGATTCACAGTGAAACACTGGGCTGAGCATCCAAAGTCCAGTTGAAGAGTTTAAGGAGTGAGAATATGAGCATAGAGGTCAAGAGCACAGTGATGACACAATGAAACAGCTTACTTAAGTTAATGGGTACCCTCCAATTCCAGCCGGATAGCAATGGTACCAGCATATGATCAAACTAGGCACTTTGAATGTGGGTGACAGTTGAAGGCTGGGGCAGGCTGTGGGGCCACTGACAATGAGACCAACATTTATCCCTACTGCTTGTAACAAGTTTTTGGAACCCATTCTCTTTGGAGGGAGACCTTGCTCAACCTAGATATAGTGGGGTGGGCCTTGGATTTTTTCAAATCTATGTGCTAGTCTTTGTGGACTCCCCATGGGAAGCCTTACCCTCTCAGAGGAGTAGATGGAAGATGTGTTAGGAGGGAAGGTGGAGGGAGTGGGAGGAGGGGTGGGAATAGGAACTGGGATTGGTATGTAAAATTAGAAAAGACAGTTTTTAAAAATAATTAATTAAAAATCGGATATACCTCAACATAATAAAGGCAGTTTACAGCAAGCCCATAGACAACATCAACTTAAATAGATAGAAAAATCAAAGTTATTCCACAAAATTAGAAGCCAGGGATGTTTGTTAACTCTTTCCATTCTCATTGTGTTTGAAGTCTTATCTAGAAYGACATGATGCCTGAAGAGGATCAAGGATAAATGAATAGAAAAAGAAGAAGTCAGATTTTTTTTATTTACATGTGATGTGATAACATAACCTAAAACTTTCACTTGAAAACTCCAAAGTTGATAAAGACTTTCAGTAAAGTACCTGGCTACAAAATGATCTCACAAAATTCAGTAGTTTCCTATATACAAGAGAGAAATGTTTTGAGAAAGAAATCATGAAGACATGTTTTCACAATAATTCCAAATAATTTCAAGACAATTCTTCACAGATTTTGAAAGGGCAACTTTCAGTTTTATATAGAAACATATAAAATCCCCAATTTCAAGTTGTACTAGGAAGCTGTAGTAAAATAAACAGTATGGTTTGGGAACCAAAACAGATACACTAACAGGTGATTTAGGATTGAGGACATAGAATAAATCCACAGAACTATGGACAGATGATCTTTGAAAAAGAGGCTGGAATTACACACTGGAAAAAAGACAACATCTTTAACAAATTGTACTGGTCAATGATAAAGACTTCTTTTAGAAGAATCCAAATAGATCTATACTTACCACTCTATTTAAAACTCAATTCCCAATGGATCAAAGACATCAACATAAAACCAGATATAATGAACCTGACTGGAGGGAAAATGGGGAATAACCGTGAACTCATTGGCAGAGAAGACTTTCAAACAGAACACAATTAGCACAACTACTAAGATCAGCAATTAATACATGTGACCTCATGAAACTGAGAATCCTCTCTGTAAGCAAATGATACCATCCTTTACATCGTTCAGATAAAATGGCAGTCTACAGAATGAGAAAAAAAAATTTCCAAGTGTACATCTCATGGAAGGCTAATATCCAAAATATTTAAACTCCTGAAGCTATATATGGAGAAAAGAAATTACTTGGTTAAGAACTACAAACAAAAACTGCTTTGAGATTTTCTTTCTCCTCCTGCCAGAATGGCTGAGTTTGGCAAAAGAAGTGGTAGATCATGATGACAAAAATGTGGAATAAAAGGAATGTTCATCCATTGCTGATGGGCTGGCAAAACTGTATAACCACTATAGGAATAAGTGTGGTAGTTCCTCAGGTAGATGGGACTCAGTCTAACTCAAGACACCGCTAGAGAACACTTAGGCATATAATTCAAAAGCCATTGCATCATATAACAAAAACTTGTTCTACCAAGTTCTTTGCTACTCTAGTCATGAAAACCAAAAACTAGAAACATCCTAGATGTCCCTCAATAAATGAGTGGATGATGAAAATATGGTACATTAACACAATTTTGTGTTATTTAGACTTTAAAAATTATATCTCAAAATTTGCAGGGAAATTGACGGAACTAGAAAAAACACCCTAATTTAGTTATCCTAAACCCAGAAGAAGAAATTATGGGATATCTTTCATTATATATGGATATTAGTTCTTAAGTCATTGATAACAGCTATGATCAGTAGAAAAACAGAAAGAGTAGGTAGAGATTAAGAGACTAAATGGAACATACAGATCTTGTGAGAAAAGGAAATGCAATAGATAATTATAGGCAGACAGAGGGACTGAAAGCAAAGGATCAAGTGGGTAGGGAGTAGGCTGTGGGAGGGAATACAGGGAGATACCGCTAACACAAGGGGCATTTGAGAAGTAGTAGTAGGAAAACCTAACACAACAGAAACTTCCTAAAACATATACATATATGTAAGCAACCTAAATGAAATCACCAAATATTGGGAGAAACAGAGTCCCATGTGGCCATATCTTGTCCACAAGTTTCCAGTACTGGGATTGGGTTACATTTGAGTTGTTAGCCAAGGGGTCTCACATTAGGGAATACCCAATCCACCCTGGATTTTGCCAAGAATGTAGGCTGCTCTCCACACACTGACAGCAAAATCACATTAATGAAGACAACACCTACATATCTCATTGAACATGGATATACCAAGCTGGTGCCTGACTAGAGGCTCCACCCATATATTCTAGAATCTTTGATTACAGGGAGGTACTGTGTACACTACCAAAAGAGAAAACTATCACCAACTCAGCCACAAACCCTTCTATATATGATGGTACTGCCTACAAAATATGCTAGGACAATCGTGACAGACTTCTGTGGCATTAACCCATCAGTAACTGATTTGACTTAAGGCCCATTCCATGAGAGGCAACTACTTTCTTACACAGTTTAGGTGACCAGAAATGGGGGACTAGATAGACAAAGGGCCTAAGGGAAAACCAAAAATCGAAAACAAAAACTAAATGAACAAAACAGTGATAAAATGACTCCTAATGGTATTGTGCTATACTAATAGGTCAGTTTCTTGTTCAGCCATTTTCAAAGAAGGTTTCCTCTCACCCTCCTGCAGTAGCTAGGAGCAAAAATAGAGACCCACAGATAGATATTGCACAGAAGTTAAGGGATCATGGAACTCTCAGCTATAAATACGATGTCTCCATCAACTTTCCCCTCTCTGAACTTGGGAAACCTTGTGGAAGAGAAGGTAGAGTGCAAGAGCCAGAAGGATCGGAGGGCACTAAGAAAACGATGCCCTCTAAAATCAACATAAGCTAAGTTCATATGAACTCACAGAGACGGAAGCAGCATGCGCAGGGCCTGCCTGGGTCACCATCAGGAGCTCTGTATGTATTATAGCTTCCAGGATGGTGTTGTAATGGTATTCCTGCGTGTAGAGAAGAGTGAGTTTCTGATCTATGGACCTTCTCTCAGGCTCTTTTATTCACATTTTTTTTGTCTTCGACAACTTCAATGTGATAGTTTTGTTTTATCTTATTATATTTTATTTTGTTATATTTAAAAAAATTCAATCAATCAATGGAAACCTAGTCATGGGTAAATCTTAACAACTGTCCTGTCATTTATACCTGTTCAGAGAGGTATAACCAGCTTCCTTCAAAAGAATGCCACTGAATAATGACCTTGGGGAGAATATTGCAAAGCCACAGTGGTTAAGACTCAAAGAAAGAAATGGCCAGTGTCAGAATCATGTTATGGGGGATCAAACAGAGAGAACTGAATTTCTATTGTGAGATACATGCCTATTTTATTTGTCTGAAAGGAATAAACAGAGGAAAAACAAAACAAAACAAAAATGAGCCATAGCCATGGGCTCTGAGAAAGAAGAGGGCAGTGAAGAGGGAAGACTAGGAGAGAACACTGTCAAAAGGAATGTTCAAACAGTTAAGTTTGAAACACAGGAAAAATAAATTTCTAATACTGATAATTGACTACAAATACAGAAAAACACTTTCTTGTACCAGGTGATGGTGGTGCATGCCTTTAACCCCAGAATTCTGGAGGCAGAGACAGGTGGATCTCTGTGAGATCGAGGCCAGCCTGGTCTACAGCATGAGTTCCAGGACAGGTTCTAAAACTACGGAGAAACCCTGTCTTGAAAAGCAAAGACCCTCTATAAATAAATAAATAAATAAATATTAATAAATAGCAAGTGAAAGGAGAGAGCAAGGCTGGCCCAGCTTGCTCTCTTTTCCAGATATTCCACAGTGCATGTTGATATAAAGTTGAGATTAGTACAGTTGTAGGCAAATCAGGAAAAAAGAAAAACCATTAAAACTCTTAACCAAAAAGCCAGTGGGTTATTGACCCCATTCCAGCATGTTCGTCCTCTTAGGTCATAATAATTTAAGTTGCAAAAGGTTTTCATTTATTGAATAATATTTCATGATTTGTATTGCTATCAGCCCTACTAATCCTTAATGTTATATATTTAAGATATTAGTATGTAGACATAGCAAATTACCAATAAATTATACATCCTTATGAGATTGGTTATTTAGAAGATTATTTATAGGTGCTTTTATGACTCAGTAAATTGTTTATTCTGTAATACCAAGCTATAAAAAGTGGAATACACACAATATATGATATAATCTACAAATGTAGATAAAAAGCTATTAATGTATTAGAATTTTAATTATTAATATGGCTAAACTAAAAGAAGGCTTCATGTTTTTCTTTAAGTTTTGAGGGTATACAAATGAATGTTTGATACTTTGAAAAGTAAACAAGATAATTATTTAATAATAGAATACCCTCATGAATTAAAAATAAAAATAATGAATGAATAGGTTGCCCAAAGCATAAAATGAATGAGAAGCATAAGACCGCTTGCCACAGAGTTACTTCTCCAGAGGTCTGTGGTTTACTTTCAAGATTCTTTACATGGATAGAGGCAAAAGTTGAACAGAAATGACCAGTTCTCTATTTTAAAAGAGGAGTTCGAGCTTCGAATCTTAATTGATTGACAGCAAGTTCAGATCATCTATTGTGTTACTTCTTGCTAGCCACAGTGCTTTTGAGAGAGAAACCTACGTAACAAGCAGCCAAATGAAGCAAGACACAGCGTTTTGTCTTCAAAAGATAGAAAACATCTTTCCTTTTTGTAGTTATATTCAAGGCCTTGGAAAAACTTCAGAATGCTAAAAAAATATTTACTTTATGGTTTTACACTTACTATAAATATTCCAAGCCCCAAACTCCTTCTTTTAAGTTAGCATTTTACTAATACAACAACAAAGAAGACATTCTGAACTTCCCAATAGCAAATTTTCATGAAAGCTACCACTGCATAAAACATTCCAGACAATCAGTTTTCATCCTAGCCACTTAAACCGGAAGAGCAGACAGATCCTGGAGTCTTGGTTATACTCAGTGTGTTTGTGCACATAAAAAATCCACCATTTAGATAAATTAAATTATAAATTATAAGGCACAGGTACAAACTAAATAAGAGAAATCTATAAATGAGAAGAAAGCCTTAATTAGTGTAAATTTTCAATTAAAAATTTTTATTTCGCAGCACTGAATACAATGAGAATGGTTATTCATAATGCACATTCAACAGCCCAAGTCTGAGGTAAAATGAATACGACATCATAACATCTAGGCATCTTGATACCTTGTCTTCTTTAGAACTGCCAGCCAAAAGTGAACAATTTCACATTTAAAATTATGGATAGTATAGTGCTTTCAGCAAGATAACCTTTGACCTCTGTTACTGGAGAGTTACCACCGCTTAGGGTCCATATGTCATGGGGTACTAAGGCTTTTAAAGATACACAAAACAAACTCTGCATTGCTGTTTGTCACCTAAGTATGCAGTCTTCATATTGAGGCATATGAGAATTTAACATTAGCATTCTTGGCTTTTTAAAGTCATTTCTAATTCCAAGTATAACTAACAAACTGTTACACTGGGAATGTTTGAAATAATTGCAACCTAATGTGCTTTGTCACAACCCCTTTCTTTTTGTCCTTGTTACGGAGAACAGGCAGGGTCTCATCTTAAACCACCATCATTGTCTTCTTTCCACAAAGATTTTGATTTCTTTCCCGCAATACTTCTGTAAATGATCTGTGGCCTTTCAGTAAAAGAAAGTAATGTTTACTCTTGGGGAAAAATATCTTTCAATCAGAAAAATAACTGTAAGGTGTTCATACCTTTCTTGGTCCTCTAGAAGTAATGGTTTTGTTACTACAGACAAATTCCTACACATTCAAACATGATCATCCCAAGAAAGATTCAAGCACATTTTCTGAGTTTGATGTGGTGACATTTGCCCTGAAACAGTTCATGTTAAGTCCTGAAGGACATGGTGTCATTTAATCTCATTTAATTTACAGAATTAGAGGATATATTTTGGTCTCTTAATAAAGGTGCATTCTTTAATTAGTGATCAGTAAACACTGTAAGCAAGTGGCTGCGCAAGCTCATCCAGTCTGCTTAATATTAATGTATACCTTTCAAGCTAATATGTTTTAATGTTAAAAATTTTAAAGAACAAAAGCATTATATTGATAAAAGCAGATAGGGCAGTTAGAATAGTGAAATATGAGCCTACAATATTTAAAACATTTAAATCATCAATCATGAAAAACAATCTCCTAAAGCTGAGTTTATAACCCCTCTATTTTTGTTGCTCACACTTTCACTCCATTATTAAACAACTTGAATCTTCCTTATAGTTACCACAGTTGCAAACTAGCCTCAGGCCAAAATGGTAGAGCAGTAATGGCCAATGAAACTACTATAATGGTAAGTCTTCTTACATATGTCTTGACTCTCTATAAGCCTTGCACATACAGGATACAGGAAATAGTTAAGAATAGAATGGGTTCAGACACGTGTGTGTGTGTGTGTGTGTTTCTGATATGTGTGTGTGTACATGTGTATATAAACAAGTTCTTGCTCGTACAGAGTTAGGTAGATGTCAGAGGTTAATGTTGACTGTCTCCCATTTTCTCTACCTTCTTTATTGAAGCACAGTCTCTCATTAAACCTAAATCTCTCTTACTTGTATAGATACATTGTTCAGAGAGACTTTGTGGATCTTTGCTTCCCTTGCAGTCCAGAACTGAAATGAAACTAGTGTCCCTCTGCAGCCAGACAGTTCAAGAATCTCAAAAAACTTAACTCAAGTCTCCATGCTTGGGCAACAAGACTTTTGCATAATCAGCCATCTCCCCGAAACGAGAGTTTTTACGTTTTTGGAAGTGTAGAAAATGGTAGAATTTCAAAAAATATTCAGATCATGAACATTTCATGATCTTAGTGGTTTTGGAAATGATAAAAACAACTGAGCAACTTCTAACCAAAAATATAAACTGGATTTTCATGGGTAGGAAAAGGAGGCGGTATAAGAACATGGCATTAGGAGACTTAAATCCTAATGAAAGAATGATAGCTTGATTCCCACGTAGTAGAAATATGATATAGTTATATAGTATATCATCATTAAGGGTCTTGATCATATTTGTGGGCATCTGGAATCACAAACTATGACCCTTAAAAATTCTGATCTCTGATTAATATTTTAGGGGTCAGAGTGTCATTGCATTGTTCTTGAAGATTTGTAACTACTCATCTACAAATATTTCTACCAAAGATCATATATTATACAAAATTATTTTAAATAATCTTTGGCTCATGGTGAAGAGGTTAAATTTATTATATCAATATCACTATTTATTATTATTATTTTATTATCATCATCATTATTATTGGATGAGTTTTAAAGTTTATTCAAGGTTTAGATTTACAGGTATAATAAAAAGTATTACTTAGATTTTTCATGGCTTTATCATAAAAACTAAAACAGCTGCTAATAATGTCTACCTACTTATAGCCATTTCAAATCTGTCTCCAAAAGTCAACATTGTTACCAAACATAGTTTGATCTTATGTCTCTCCCCATCTGTCAAATGAAAGTGTCAAATACAGGGTCAGCATTCAACAATATGACAGAATCAACAATAACTAGTGCCCTTTCATTACAGCATGATTCCATGATTCACCATTTCTTCCCTTTATAAACAGAATAAACTGAAATTTTGTGGAAGAAAATAATCTTCCATAATGGTCTCTGGGGTCATATTACCTTTAATTGTCCTTGTTTGGAGAAAAAGAAAAACATACTAAAACTCAATATTTAAACAAAAACAAAACTCAGATTATCACGTTTGAAAAATTATTTGTATGTATATCTGAATATATGTGCATGTACATATTTAATACAATTTAAAGGAAATACAGTTCACAGTTATTTTAGATAGTTTTATAAAGTACATCCTTAAGGAAAAATACTAGAAATACTAATCCAAATAAAGAATTCCAAATAAAGTTTGTTGTATGTAAGTCTATGGTGCTGTGTATTAGCAAAGTAATTATCCTTCACCAAATTCACCTTACTAAGAGTAGTTTTTTGTTTCTATTAAAACACAGCTTGTTAGTTCAAACATTATACACATAAGGTATTTGAGATTTTGTTGTCAAAATGAGCTTTTTGTTTTTATCTGTAATGACATTTCATTTTTTGTTGAAAACATTTATATAATGTATGACAGCTATATTTATCTATGAGTACTTCCCTCCAACTTCCCCTTACAGGCCTGCCACCTCATCACCCTCCTTGATTCTTGTCTTCTTACTTGATTATTTTTTGTTTTTACTAATCTTCCGAGTTCAATCAGCGCTACTCACATGCGCAGGTGTGTATGTGTGCATACACTGGGGGCCATGAGCCACCTGCCAATAGTCACATCCCCAAGAGAGAGACCCTTCCTCGATAGCAATTAATTGCCTATAACTCCTCCAAAAAAGGTGAGCTCTGGGGACTTCACCCCAACGATGCTAAAATTTTGATTCCAGATAATCATTGCTGTTTTTTTTTGTGTGTGTGTGTGTAACAGCTATATGATGGGCAGAAATCAACATTTCTCAGTGCTTGTATTCTTTCTACTCTTTCTTCCTGGAAGTTCCTTGAGCCTTGGACAGAGGTTAATATAGATGATCCATTCATATCTGAGAGCAATCCAAATCATTTATCTTCAGCACTTTGACCAGTTAGGAGTCTCTGAATTAAACATTGCCTGTTGAAAAAGTTATCAGCTCTGACCAAAATTGAGAGTAGCACAAATCAGCAAATACCAATTAATTTTTAAAAATATAAAATTTTCTCTCATTTAAAAAACTTTCCAGTGAGCACTAATATGTAAATTAAAAATCAAATGGCTATGATAAAGATTCCTTATATTAATTAACCCGTAGTAGGATGTTATGGGATTTTGACACTCCTATTTTTCAGGTGATATATGCCAATATATACCTGAATTATATTTGAAGGGCGAAACATGAAATAAGTCCTCATTTTGCCATTGATATTTATGAGTCTAAGATAGAATTAAATCATCTTTTATTTGCTGAAGTTATGCTAGTAAACTTTTAATGTAGATGTGTGCAGAATCTCACTATCACATTTAGCCATTATGTGTATAAGTGTTTTTACCACCAAGACAGTGTAAGTGTAACACAAATATCAGGAGTTTGAAGCTAATATTAGTTTATTTAGCATTATGATTACATATAAAAGAACTTAAAAGCTTATTTGAATGTGAGTTTAGTAAAGTTTTATTGTTTTGAACAATATGATATAACTAATTATGCAAAGATAACAGAAGACCTCATCCACTGTAAAAATGAATTTTAAAAGAATAAAATTATTATGAAATAAATAATTAATACAAAGAAAATGTAAACACTGATGAACTTGAAGAAAAATTGTGAAAATAGTGACAAAATTTGATTATGGGGAATGACTTGCTGTTGAAAACATGCTAATTTAAGTGAAGTCAATGAAAAGAAAATGAACACTAATAAAACGGTGAAAACAAGGACTACATGAAACTCTGAAAGCAGAAATGGATGTTCTCATAAAATTATTATCTTCACTATAATAAACATTTAATATGGTCTACTTTAATATTTAAAACACAGCTTTTAACCTGTATTTGGGACATTACTCACACAAGACATGATTAACCAACAATCCAAGTATCTTTCAATTGTTGAATCAGTGAATGATAATTGAGTTTTGTGACCATCCTTGAGTTTCAAAGTCTTCATAGGATGAATATAATCAGATCTCTTGGGAAAGATTTGGTAGACTATTGCCAAGGCTATAATAATTCAAGTAATAAACTACACAAAACATAAATATATAAAAACAAGTTCTATGAGGATGTACTGATATAAATAATGTGTGATATGTAAATAAATGAAGAAGATAAACTTTCCATTCTCAGATGTTTGATGTAGCTGATGTACTGTCAAACAACTGGGAAGTAAATGGCTACCTCCCACCTGTCAAGTGTACATTCTTTGTGGTTACAACTCTCTTAAAGAATAGAGAATAGAAAGGGGAGGGAATCAGAACCTCACAGTGGAGAGACTGGTAAACATACTTTAGCTGGGCAATCAAGCTTAAAGCCAATCATAGGGAATCAGAATGGTAGTACAGACTCTTGACATGATATGATGAGTGAGCCACTTTTGCTTTGAGGTGCCCCTTGAGGAGCCCATAACCCAACTCTAATCACAAGGAAAACATCAGAAAATTTTCACTGGAGGAACGGTGTACAGAATGCCTGGCATTTATCGTTATGGAAGAAAGAATTCACAGTTGGATAAGCTATGCTAAAGCAGCTTATCACCCGTGAGATGAGGAAAACTGAAGAATAACTGTACACTTATCTCACAAAATACAAATAAATTCACAGAATGATCCAAATTTAAATAAAAACATTTCATATCTTTAGGGAAGATATTTTGCATATTATAATTCCACATGCTATTACACAAACAAAATATGGAAAATAACAAAATGCAAGAAAAGGTTTAAATAGCAAAACCAAAATCTATATATTCAGAAGATATCATTAAATATCAATAAAAACATAAATGTGATTTAAGAAAATAAAGTCAGAATATAGTGTAAAATGATTTATCACTTTCTTTTTGCCCTCATGTTATCTTCCTGCCTAACTCAATGTTTCAATTCTTTTTTCCCCAAGACCTTTCAGCCTAAGTAGGTGACTTTCACTGTCTGGCCTATGGAGTAGGGAGTACAAAATAAAAGGAAGATGAAAAAAAGCCAGTCTAAAATGATCTTACAAAGTAAGTTGTCACTCGAGCAGCAGAAGTAGAGATGCAGTTGTGTGAGGTCCTGAAACACCCACAGGCCACACAGAGGTAATCAAAAAAAAAACCAACCTAAAAGGAATCATAACTCTAAGATTTTATATATGAAAACAGTCAGTTCTACTTTAAATCCCCAGGGTGCCTACCCACTCATCAGTAGTCTTTCATATCAGAAGGCTGAAGGCAGAAATGCATACAAGTAATTAATCATCACCCTTGATAACCAACCCATCTTAGAAAGGTACGTCAGCCACCAAGAGCCAGGTGGCCATTGTTCTTATTTCTTGACCTCAATGAATCCCTCACTCAACTATGTGCCTTTCTAAACGTTACATTGTTCCCAAGATTTTCTTCCTCAAAGCCATGAACAAAAATATCTTAGCTTAAACTTAATGACAATTCTACATGTTTAAATTTCTTCTAAGGTTGGTGGTTGAATCATTAATATCCTCCAGCAGCAATTTTGAGGAAAAGTCAACCAATATTATTCTAAGCACCATTAACACTGCCCTGTGAGGGGCGTCTAAATTATATGCTATGAGACATGTGGTGGCAATGAAGGCAACAATCCGAGCTATACTCAATAACAGCAAGAGATCATCAGTACACCTGTAGTCCTTGGGGCTTTGCCTCTCCAAGGTTCATTCAGGCTTGGCTTTGTCAACTGTCTGGCTGAGTTCCATGAGTTCCAATGCTGCCTGTTGGTTCCTTGGAATGGTCCCTGACACTATTCATTGGACTAGGTTGTTCCTGGCTGGTCTCTACACAGTGAAGGCTGGGTTCAAGCTGTCCCCTTGCAATGGCCAAAGCCACATCTTTGTGTGAATATTGATCAGAATCACTCAAGTGATTGAAAATTTAGGAAGAAAACTAGGCATGGTGGAACATACCTGTAACCTAACACTAGTGAGTCTGAGGTAGAATTAATGTGAATTCCAAACAAGCCAGAAATATATAGTAAAACCAAAAAACCTGTCCGAAAACACAAGATATGCCTCACAAAAACAAAAACAAAGCAAAACACGAAAGAAAGCTTAGGGCTATAAATTTATTACTAATAACTGCTAATCAAGTTATTAAAAATAATTTGTGTTAACTTTTTTGAAAATATCATGCTTTATTTATGTTGTCATTTTATTTTAATAATTGACTCTGTTATAAACAATTTGCATACATTACTTGAACACATTACAATATATTCTACTCTAATTTTATTGAGCTAGACGCCAATCCAAGCACAATATCTTTTTAGATTTCTTAAGCATAGTTATGGAGTTAGTCTCCAAGGCCTATCAATATTTCCAGCATGTATGTGGAAGGCCAGGGAAGACAGAGCTTGCCAACAATACTCTTTGTTATGTAGTATCTGCCAGTCATGCCTCCTCGTATCCAGCCAATCACGGTGCTTACATTGCTGCCTCGGTGTTATTTAATCACAGATTATCTCTGGTGCAGAGCTCATCTTCTGTCCCACGTGTTTCTCTTCAACTATGACTTACCCATGACACACATATACAACAGTTACAGGTTATATTCTGTCATGTAGCTGACTAATTACTTCCCTCTCTAGAAACACTTTCCTCTGAGCCCAGTTTACTTTTCTTACAATTAGGATTTTTCTAACTACCTTGTTCAGACTTTAATATCTCTAACACACCCAAAGGATAAATAATCCCCACTCACTGGCCAGCACAACAGAAACAACAGACTTATACCTTTCAATCAATTTATGGAAAAGGAAAAAAAATCTCTTTTTTTCCCCTTTGTCTAGAAGGAGAAATACAGACGCATCATTTTTTTTTCATTTGAATCATGTGGCCATGCTTGGCTATAGCAGCTGTGGGTAAGCAAGAAAAGGAAACTTTTCTTAATTTTCCCTTCCGCCTAATATTCCTTTATATTGTTAACTAAATTTGACTGCATTTGATCTCCTTTATCAAATCACCACCTGCCTTTTAGTTGGTTTACCTTGGTTTATGTCTTGATCCACTTTTCTTTCTTTATATTTTGAACATCACATTACTGTGTGGACTCTAGTGTCAAGGGGCAGGTGTAGGTGTCCAAAGGCAACTTGCAGAGGTCAATTCTCTATTTCTACCATGTGAATCCAGGGGTGTAAGCTTGGGCTATGAGGCTGTTGGCAAGTTTCATTACCATTGATTCATTTTGCCTGTCCACTCTCATCTTTGTGTTTCTTATGTGCTTCTTATTTCCTCTGTCAAAATTTCTTTACATGGCAAGTTTAGAAAATGTGATTTAATGAAATCATACTACTCCCAGTGATTTGATTTTTTTCTCCATGTTTAATGTTTTAATATGTATGCTTAAACCACTTACATTTTAAGATAACATTTACCACTCAGAGTTAGAATTCATCAGAATGAATCATTTTACATATGATCCTAAATGTACTTGATTACAAAATTATAATTTGTTCCAATATTAGTGGAAAATACTATTCATGTTTATGTGAAAACTTGATATAAATTTCACTTAAATTAAAATATCACTTAATTTGAGAGCTATTATGAAATATAGTATCAGTTTACAGTTTCATCTTTACAGTAAATATAAGACACCATTCATCATTCTTTTATCTACAAATACATTTATCTCACAGCATACAATTATTTAGAAAATATTAAGTACCTGCTTTGATTTATAAGTTTTGTACTTATTCCCAAGATAGAGACGGAGCAATGCAAGAATTGAACTGTACCTCAATAGGCATTCTTCCAAAAATTGAGGAGCATATTACTTATTTTTATGCTGCTGTGTTAAAATACTTTGGCAAAGGAACCTAAGGAAGGCCTCACCTTGATTAACACTTTGAGGTTGCGGTGCATCACGGTGGGGAACTGAGTGGCAATAGTTTCACACAGCTGATCACATTATATCCCACTCAATTCGAAGAAAAATAAATGCCAGACCTTATCTATACTTCAGAATTTAATCCAGTCAAGGATCAACGCAGTTAAAATGGCTCTTCCACAGTTAAGATGGTCTTCCCACATCAATTAGTTCAATCAAGACAATTCTTTACAGAAGTCCTCAAAGCCTGGCCTCAGTCTAGCTAATTCCTTACAGGTGTGCCCTAAGGCACACCTCCTGAGTTGTTATAAACTATACTAAGTGACAAGAAACACAACCATCTTACACAGGAAACAAATTGCTTACAGTAATGACAATAACTACCATATAGAAAGTTTTCTTAAGAAATATCTATATCAGTACATATTTGTAATATATGTATATATATTTACTTTTATAATATTATAAAAAAGATTGACTACTTGCATGTCTTACTCCAAAGTCCATATGTCATAATGTATTGTTTCCACACCTAATTGGCACCATTCTTTTAGGTACATAAATACATACACTTATAAAGGTAAGCATGTCAATTTAATAAAGGAAAATAAATTCTAAGAAGAATTTTTCATGGAAATACCATCTTCTTATCTTTACAATTTGAAGTGTCAAAATACACATACTCTAATGTGATAGCTAATAACTTCTCCCTATAGTGATGATTAAGATTGTTACCAAATAATTGTCTTTGAAATACCCTTGTAGATAGTGGTGTAAGAGAGACTGAATGCAGGAATCCCTTAACTGAACACAAGTATGTCATCCGGCATCAGGAACAACACCTGAAGATGGCATGATCTGAAAGTGCCGTTTTCCAGAGCTAGGCAGAATAACCAGAGATGATAACCATGGGGAATAGCAGGAATTTCTAACTAGACAACTCTAAACATTTTATACTCTGCTTAATTCAAAATTTTCCTGAACACCTGTAGTTTCAAGGTTGCCCAATTGTCTTTATTTACTTTATTTCATTTTCTTAATTGTAAATAGATGAGTTTCTCCTTTTATCCTGTTTAGAGTTCCCCCATTCCTTCATTCTTTCCAGTTTTTTTTCCCACCACACCTCCTCTCCAGATCCAATCTCTTTCTGTCTCCATTAGAAATGACAGGCTTCTAAGAGATAAACATACTTGACAAAGTAAAATATAATGAGATTTAAAACAAAAAGCCATCACATTGAGGCTAGATGAGGCAATCTAGCAGGAGGAAAAGAGCCCCAATGGCAGTCACAAGAAACAGAGACACACTCATTCACACACTATGTGTGTGTCTGTGTGTATGTATATCCAGACATACACACGTAGTGCCAGCCTATGTAGGTCCTCTTTGTTGCTTTGGTCTCTGTGAGTTCATACGAAGCTTGCACAGTTGATTCAGAGGTCCTTATTCTCCTAATGTCCTCCATCCCCTGAGGTCTAAAGGGAGGGATTTGATGGAGGTCATCTCACTTTAGAGCTATATATTCTAAGTGTTTTCTCTGTATATAATATCTGGCTATGGGTCTCTGTATCTGTTCCTGTCTGCTGCAGGAGAAAGCTTCTCTGACAATGACTAGATAAGACACTGGTTTATGAGTAGAGAAGAATAGTCTCAAGAGTCATTTTATTCATCTTTTTTTTTTTAAAGAACAGTAGTGTTTGCTCTTTTCCTGAGTCTCTGGGCTATATGGTTTCTAGTCTTGGTCACCCAAGCAGTTTCGGGTATGTGTTTCATCTCGTGAAATGAGCCTGAAGTTAAATCAGAAATTGGTTAACTACTTCCACAAGTTCAATGTCACCATTGCCCTAGCTTCTAGCTTACCTTGCAGGCAGGACAGATTGTAGATCAAAGGTTTTGTGGCTGGAACAATGGTGACATTTCTCTCTGGGTAGCTAGCAGAGCA
>LOEQ01013192.1:0-22477 GCA_001685075.1 Bramus lutescens | reverse complement strand
TCTCTCCCCGGGCAAGCCTCTCCCAGCCCTTAAGTAGGCCTGGGCCACCAATCCCAAGTCACCACTTGGGCACTGTCCATAGGTCTATGCATACGCAAGCAGCTTACGATCATTGCATGATCACAGCCTTAGCCAAATATGGAGTTGTTTATCACAGTGAGCACTCGCTTTCAGGATCGCGAGGGGTGGAAGCCAGCACCATCTTTAAGGTGCGGCTCCACGCGGCTCACTACTCTCATCTCTCACTCAACAGTTAAGAAAATACCCTTTAGCTGAATCTTTTGGAAGCATTTCACAACTGAGGCTCCCTCTTTTCAGACAACTTTAGCTCATTTCAACTGACGTAAATCTTCATGCTTTTGGGACTCTTTGCCTCCTCTTGGATTACATCATCCAGCCTGGAACGAGTGTGTCTACTTTGACTTATAGTGTTTCTTTTGTCTTGATTGGCTGTCTTCACTTGTAGGCCTGCTATTTTCTGAAGAGAAAAGATAGAGGAAGTAAATTTTGGGTAGAGGTCTGGGAGAAATGAAGGAATGGAAAACTGTAGTTGGGATGTATATTTTGAGAGAAAAATCTATTTTCAATAAAAATAATAAAAAATAAAGCAAAGAAAACCAACCTACAAACCACAATTCCAGAGAACTTAGGCAACAATGAAGACACTAAGAGAGACTTAGAAAGATCTAATCTACATGGGAAGTAGAAAAAGACAAGATCTCCGGAGTAAATTGGGAGCATGGGAACCTTGGAGGAGGGCTGAAGGGAGGAGGGGAGAGGCAGGGAGGGGAGTAGAGAAAAATGTAGAGCTCAATAAAAATCAATAAATAAATAAAAATAAAAATAAAGCTCTCCAGCATTACTGGCATATATATGTGTGTGTATATACACACACACACACACACACACACACACACACACACACATGTTTTTTCTGGACATGACAGTGAATTTTTTTTCCTTTATGTATCAGAGATTTAATTAGATATTACTGTATCACTGTGAATATTCCAGTGTTTTAATTTTCTGAGCTATTATGAGAGATGGAAATACAAGGAAGAAAAATTAAAGATATAAATGTAAAATAATCTACTGTGCTTCATTGGCCTCTACTAGAATACTAAATTATCATTCAGTTTTAAACATATTGTCCTTAAGAGCATTCTGTGCTATTCCTCCATTGAGAAATAAATAGGCAGCAAAATCAGTGTTACCAAGGCCTAAGATTGAGAATCAAAATCAACAGCCTCTTCACACTTGAATTTAGTGTTACAGAGCACTTGGAACCACAGTGGGAGATGTACGCAGTCACTTTTGTCACTTTAGTAATTGCATTTCATACACTAGTCTCTGAGGCTGAGCTAACTCATTTTATTGTACACAATGTTTAACTGTTCCTGGTTTAACGGTATCTGCACTTGAGATGATAGAAATGTATTTTCAGACCTTGAAAATACCATTTGTATAAGACTCTTCAGCAAATATTTCATTAGCATTTATTTCCCAACAAGTATGTGGTTAGACAGAGTAAGTGAGGCTTTTAGATTATTGTGAGAACATCCGCCATATCTTTGTCATTTTGCTGGTCATTTATCACCATTAAATATTAAGCACTGTTTGAGCTTATCACCCCAACCACTTCGGTTTTATATTTTTAAGCCTCAGCAAATTAATTCTACACATAAAAATTTTCTGTTACAAAAGACATGCAGACCTTCTAAATTATGTACATCTATAAAAGTGAATTTTGGAAAAAAAGATTAAAAGCTAAGGGTGATAAATAAGAGAAAGTGTCAACTTGTCTGCTTCAATGACTGATGTCTGGACATGAAATTATAAATTACTAGGTTATATTTGTGACTTTGCAATCAATTTTTTGTAAGACTGTTAGCAAGAATTTTCTTCCAGTAATTAGTTTTCAAATATAGCTAAAGCACTTTACATAGATGTGGAGAGAGAGAGAGAGAGAGAGAGGAGGGAGAGAAAACAGAGAGAAAGAGAGAGAGGGAGAGAGAGGGAGAGAGAACAGAGAGAAAGAGAGAGAGAGGGAGATAGAGAGAGACCTCCAGAAGTCAGTAAAAGAACCATTTTACTTTCTACAAATATTACATAATTTATTTCAGAGACCTTTTTTGAGAGTTTGAACTAACTACAATGAAATGAATGCATTATGTCATTTTAATAGTAATCGAAACATTAGCTGGAGAAATTGTATTAGTGCCTTGCATACTATTAAATATTGTTCAAATAGGCAAAAAGACTACTAGACATGTTTGTATACTGTTATGTACAGTAGAAATTTTACACTGATTAAATTATTTATGAGATTGTGACAGCACTTAGAGACCAAGATAGCACCCAGAAAAATTGCTAATATCTATATTCACTTTACATCTTTTCTATTTTTTACTTTTATTCCTCCATTTGAATCAAGACAAATCTCTGTTCCTCCTCTTCCTAGTATTTTACTGTCAATTATTCCCCAGCTGCAAGTAATCGTGTCTCCAAATCCATGTAGCATAGATTTTTCAGGATGCTTTTTGTTCTTGTTGCTTGCTTTATTGGTTTCTAAATCTTTTAAAAAATCTTAAATATTTTACAGGCCTTTCCATTCAAACAACAAAATCCATACAGGGTGAAATCAAACCAAAGAAATGCTCAGGGAATTGTATGAATCAATTTTCCCATTATGTATACCATAAAATAGTTCTGTATTTTACCTATGTGTAGGAAACACATTGATTGTCTGTAAACAGAATCCTCTTTGGCAGTTACTGTCATACTTTTTTCAAAGTTGCCAAAAGTAATTATGGTGTGTTCGTACTAAGTGTCCATGTCTCTGATTTCTCTAAGGAATATAGAAGGAAGATAATGAAAAAGGCATGCATGATTATGGCAAGTGCTTATGAGTCCCAGCTTCATAGGAGGCTGGAAGAACTGTAAATTGCTTCTACTAACAGAGCCTAGCAAGTGAGAGATAATGCTTAGCTTTGGTCTAAGTCCTTTATCTGATTAAATGAGGATGACTCACGTCATGGAATGCAATCAATTTTATTCAAATTGAACTTATTGAAATACTAATTTCTTGAAAAAAATATGCTCACTGAAATATAATAAAATTATAGCCAGATATGTACTTATCGAGGCCTCATCTAGGTAAAAAAGTCAGTCATTTTGTGCCGTCACCTCACCTGTTCTGGTCACTTCACATGGACCAGCTCACAAAACAGTGATATGCTGCTGTGATGGGACTGTCATTATCTTCTGCTCACACTTTCCTTTCCTTTTCCTTTTTTTTTTACTGTTTTTAATTGATTTTTATTGAGCTCTACATTTTCTCTGCTCCCATCCCTGAATTGATGACAGAGCAATCAGCACACAACCCTTGCCCTTTAGCATTCTCATATTTAAATAAGTAAACTTAAAGATATCTCCAAATAAAGTAGAAATGGCTCAAGAAAAACAAGACATTAAAAAATGCTTAATATAACTGGGTATGCAGTAAGAACTTGACTGATTCTGTTAATACTGTATCAGACAGCATTCAATCATTCCTACTGACGGATAAACAGTTTGTGAAGTAATTTAAGTGTCAAATATCCTGAAGCTTCCATTTCACATATTTTCTGGAAATTATCTTTGTGATAGATTTGCAGTTTAGAAAAATTGCTTGTTAATATGTTCGAATAAATACATTTTCATTAGACACAAAACAAGCAATCTCACTATCTAGTTCCAAAACTGGTATCATTAGCTCACAACTTAGCTTATTTATTATCAATAACCCCTACAATGCCTTCACAACATAGAATTAACCTTTAAATATACATATTGAGATTTTTCTATGTTAGCAACATCCTAAGAATGGGGTCACTTAGTGATTGTTGTTTCTTTCAATTCCATAATGTTCCAAAAATCATGTATTATATAGCACATATTAGCACCTGTCTTAGTTAGGGTTTCTCTTGCCCTGGTGAAACACAATGATCAAAAAGCCATTTGGGGAGGAAAGGGTTTATTTGCTTTATACCTCAGCATTGCTGTTCATCATTAAAGGAAGTCAGGAGAGGAATTCAAACAGGTCAGGATTCTGGAGGCCATCAAGGGGAGCTGCTTATTGACTTGCTTCCTTTGGTTTACTCAACCATTCTTCTTATAGAAACCAGGTCCAGCAGACCAGGGATGGCACCACCCACCATAGGCTGGGTACTCCTCCGTTGATCGCTAAATGAGATAATGCCTTTCAGCTGAATCTCATCTAGACGTTTCCTCAGTTGAGGCTCTTCCTCTCTGGTAATTCTAGCTTATATCAAATTGACATACAAAACTAGCCAGTACGGTAGCTTGCTAGATCTCTGCATCTGCATAATACTGCATTATGTGTGTGTATGCCATCTTTTTTCTTGCAATAAACATGTGAGAATCTTACATGTTTATCCATTATATATAATGATGATATGAAGAAAAATGTGTGTGGTTTTGTAAAATGTACTTTTTTAGGTATAGAAACCTAATAATCAATTACTATATTATTTGTCTAATTGTAAAAAAGTAGTATTTTTAGCAACATATGAGAAATTTGTTGATTTTATTTTATAATGTCATCATAAAAGAACAATTTGCTACTTCCTCCATATTTTCATAAGGAATACAAGTAATGTAGATAGAAAATAAAAAGTGTTAAGGAAGAAACTAAATGTCACTATTCTTCATATTATTAACACATTTCATGTTTATCACATCACCAAGGGATTTTCTCTAATATACACCTGTTTTTTGAATACACGTGATCTCATTTTAATATGAAATGAAATGATTCTTGTAACAATTTATCTAATATATTCAGCAGATCCTGAGACCTGCCATTACGTGTGGTTGATATACCCAGTGTTATTCCACTGAAGCAAAACAATTATCTCTCCTAGCAGTGAAAAGGTGAAAGCAGCTGCTTGGTTAGGGATTGGATTTTGTGTTCACTCCTACTTTTTCTACTGGTAATTTATCTGGATTGTACTTGTATGGGTCCTGTACATGTGATCAGCATTGCAGCAGCTCATATTTATTCCAAATAGAAATGTTGTTTCTTTGGAATTTTCCACCACTTTTGTCTCTTGTAATCTTTGTTCCTTCTCTTCATTGACCTCTGAGACTCAAAGGCTGTTATGCTAGATAGGCCTTGGATGGCTGAGTACTTCCAAAATGTTCAAACATTAGTTTCTGTGATTATTACAATCTACTAAGATATTTCGCTGATGAAGGATGAGTAATTCTCTGATCTATGACTAAGGAATATATGATTAGGGGTCATTTTGTTGATGTGTCAATATAATAAAAGTATTAGGCTTTCTCCTAGGGAATATTTTCATGACATATCTAGTTTCACATTCTTTGACTTATTAACAGTGCCAGGTATGAATTTCATCTTACAGACCATCCTTTAAGTCCAATCAAAAAGAATATGTCTATTTCAATTATACTTGTACCTTTATTGCACCACTGATATCTTTCAGTTTGCTTATTTCACTCTCATTGTTTTTATGTGAGTGAGATTTATGCTATTTCCCCCTTCTGTAGTATGTATAATGTCATCCAGAACTATGAATACTAGTCACTTGTATACAGCTTCAAATTAAGCTCCAATTATCATTTTGTTCATGTTCAGTGACATAAGTCCGTGATGTCTTCATCAATGGCATATTTCAGTTATAAAAAATAACCAGTGCCACTAGCAATATTCTGTAATGTTTGATAGGCTTACTGGAGCCCTTCAGGCAATTATTTCAATAGATGTAATTGAAAGGCTATTCTTGGTACTGAGGGGAAGTGTTTAATGCAAAACATATAAAGTTTAGTTGGGACATTCCCTCTCTTTAGATGGTAACTCAATTTAAATGTATTTTTTTATATAAATACTTTAGACAGGTTCTACAGTAGTTGGTTTCTACATGATTGTCAAAAGGCCTTAGAGTTAGTTAGCCCTCTATACATTCTGTCTTCAGCTCTAACTCTCAAATCCCTCCGTTTTAATTCACCTACTTTAATTCACTCTTAATATCTTTTTTTTGGTGTCCCTTCTTTAGAAGATACGCTCTTTCACGAAGATCACTTACTTGTTAACTAATTTTGCTCTATTCTGAATAAAACACACATACCTGAAGCTTAAAAGCATTCATAAATAAGGGAAATAAAATAATGCTTGTCTTGCTACATCTGGGTTTATTTACTCAAGAATTATTCTTTCAAGGCCTGTCTATTTCTCTTGAGCTCCATGTTGTCATTGGCATGTGTGTGTTTGCATTTGTGTATGCATGTGTGTGTGTTTGTGTGTGTATGAGTGCATGTATGTGTGTGTATTTGGTTTTGATTTTTTTAAGAACATGAAAGAACATAACATTTGGTTTTGGTTAAGGGGACTTCTGGAATGGTGAGGAAAAATAATATGATCAAAATATATTCTATAATTTTTTTAAAAGAAAAAGGTAAGGTCCTGTTTCAGAATAATTCGATTTAACCCATATGCTATTTGCTGACTCATTCATTTCAAATATATTTAGGGAATTTATCAAATGTATCAGCCATAGAGAGTGAAAAATAAAGAAATTACAAACAGGTACTTTCCAGAGTTACTATCTTCTTCCATAGATAACCAAAGTAAAAATTTCCTGGTTTTGCCTAGAAGTGGGAATGTTATAGCCTCTTTCACCTTATAACTTATACTGGATTAAATCTCTAATACTTTATAAGGAAAGACACTGTTTATTTCTGCATTGACCTCCAACTTGCTATTGAAACATCAGGATATTTTACTACTCTGTTGCTGTGTACAAGGTCTTCATCATACCACCTTAAGAATACACTTGTAATGATCTCTTCTTTTATTTTTGATCAGTCCTTAATATTTTTTACATACTTGCATTTAGTGACAGGTATTTGTATATAGTAAGTCTCCATGCAAAACTGTAAAATGATAGAGTTTAGAAGTGATAATTCAAGTTTGATATTCATTAAACACTGCACCAAATATTAACAATTTTTGTCATCACATTTTGTTGAATTTAAGGTAAAATTAAGGTTCTCTACTTATTGAATTATAACATTATTATATAGATTTTTTAATATATAAAAATATTCAGAATTTTTAGTACATTTTCTTCATGTATTCAAGTACTATTCTATAAATTTGAAAGTATAAAAGTACATATTAATTGTCATTTTAAGAAACATTTTAATTACTGTTTCTAAACAGAGTCTTACATATATCTACTTCTTTGTAAAATTTACCCTACAGATTTTAAGCCTTATATTTAATTGAAATTCTTTTCTTGCCCTCAAATTCATGTTTTCAAGGAGACCTTATTTGCAAAGGGACATACCCTTATTTCTGTGTTCATTGTCAAGGACAAGTGTGAATAAAACCTGTCTCCAATAAACTCCCTGGCTAATCCACTACAAATGCTAGCATATGCAAATCAGAAAATAAATTATCCATGTTTTTGCTTTAACTATTCTAAAAACAATCATATACATGCACTATATGTGTATTGAGAGATGGTTCAGTAGACAATAAATGTCCTTGCTACATCAATATAAAGCTCTGAATTCATTCCACAGAATCCAAGCAAAATTTCATGTGGCATGACACTGCTGTAACCTCAAGTCCTCTTTCTAGGTAAGCGGGGAATGGACGACTGCTGGGTCTTGCTAGATACTAGCCACACAATCTCAGAAGATTTGACAAGAGAGATAAGCTGTAAGACATCTACCCAGGCTTCAGCCCACACATAGGTGTATATTCTATACACATACATACACATATAGCATTATAGCCTAATGCTCAACAGTATTTTCCCATCAACAATGTGAAATACTTTGCAATAAAAATCAAGTAAAATTAAATTTATTATCTACTTTAAATCTAAAAAATACCGATATTTGAGTAGAATATAATCTCATAAAAATTAGTGTCAGAAAGTTTAATATGCATTTAGGACACAGCTAATAAAATAATTTTTTAAACCTTCCATTAAAAATCCATAACCTCTCAGCTAAATAATGGCATTAGTGCATTGTATATTATTGTTATGATCAACAGACAACTTCTTCCTATTCCTATTTCCTGTGTTCTGGTTTTATTTCCAGGATAAAACCTTGAGAATAGTTTCAGCCATTTTATTTGTCACACTACCTGTTCCTCAGAGACTTGATTTGCAATCAACAATTATGCAAATTTCTTATCAAGACACACTTGCAGAATTACATTTTCAATAACATATGCAGCCATTACCACAGAAAATATGACAAAATGTCAGGGATGGGGACAAGATAGAGCAATGAAAATTGTGAGGCTCTGAAAGTAATTCAAACACCAGAAGGCTTCCTTTTCCATAGGCTCTAATTTCCTAGAAATAGGAAAGAAACACAACTCCTATAGTTCATTGTTCACTTGGTATGTAGCTAATGCCATGTCTCATTTATGTATCATGTTTTGTGAAAGTTCTTGATAACTTTACCTGGGGTTTTATTAAACAATGCTGATAAGTTAATTTGGATTCATGATAAATTGTAAATTTGTGCCGTTCTCACGATACCTGCTTTGGTTTTGATAATTGTGAAAAGTATGTGATCCATTAAGTCATTAAATAATCTTGTATAGTTTAAAAATGTTATATAAATTAAATTATTACAAATTCCTTTGTGTGCTGTGGATATTATAACTTCTCATTTTCTTAAAAGACAACACACTTTTTGCTTACTTAGAATAAATATTTAACATTATGTGTTTTAGTGTATAAAGAATATATTTTATAAAGTTTTATGAATAAAGTTGCTCACTATTAATCTCTTTCATGTATAACTTAAAGTAAAATTATGAGGATACTTGTTCATCACATTTTAGGAAGTCCTTTCTCTACATGGAGGGTTCTTTGTACTTTTGAGAAAAAAAAAACTTCCTCAAATATTTAATCACAAAAAGGCAACAATTTCTTGTGGGAAATCTGGATTTCTTTCCTCTAAGGTTAGGACTCACAGTTTAAGCAGAGAAAATACTGCTGATCTTTGCTAATCCTATCTTCAATTATGTTGTGTAATTATTAAGAATAACATGTTCTCTTTTGAGAATGTGAATATTTCTCATGTCACTTTTAAATTCTCCATTATTTCATAATCTCTTCTTGAGTTCCAGTAATAACTTGTGGCTGAAGCTTTCTTAAATAATATGGCGTTTGTACTGCTTTATTTCACTAATGTTGAAAATTGTATATCACAAAAACTAAGAGCAATTTCTATAATTTTATTCAATTATATGAATTTTGGTTATATCGTGCAACTTCAAAAGAAATATTTAATTTTAATTAGTGCTTTTTCTAATAGGAAGGAACTTAGTCAGCATGCCTAGCATTTTTAACGTACAGAAGATGTATGAGAATAATATTTGGGGAAGCAAAATTTCCCACAATGAGGAGTCTTTTATTTGGACAGAAAGATATTAATAAAATCGACTTCTTAATATTTTACAAACTCTGGTCCCAGAACACACTGCAGGTAGGGCAATTTGTAGATCAAAGGTGTTGAATCTGTGTTGGTGTCCCAATAACTTCACTTGAGTTAAAGAAGAGGACCCATTCTGACTCAGTGACCCCCATTACTAGAAGTCTTTACTAAATTTATCCTTGTAGATTCCATGGAGTTTCCATTACACAAGGTTTTGAACCCTTTCCTTTAATATGACTTCAATTCCAGTTATTTTTTTCCAGTATTTTCTCCCCCTGCCCACCTGACTTTATCCCTCCTGTTCCGAATCCTATAGACTCCCAAAAAATCTGCAAAATCTATTCTATTTCCCCTTGCCAAGGATTTCCATGTGTCTCTCCTCGAGCCTTCCTGGTTACTTGCCTCTCTGTGTCTATAGATTCACTTAACAGTAACTCATAATGTGTACTTATGAGTTACTATATAATATATTTGTCTTTCTGGGCCTCAGTTACCTTCTCAGGATGATCCTTTCTAGTTCCATCCATTTGCTACAAATTTCATGTTATGATTGTTTTTAACAGCTAGTAATACTCCATTGTGTAAATGTACCACATTTTCTTTCTCCATTCTTCTGTTGAGGGACATCTAAGTCTTTTCTAGTCTCTGGCTATTATGAATAATTAGTATATGAACATAGATGAGCAAGTGTTTTTGTTTTAGGATTTATGGTCCTTTGGGTATATGCCAAGGAGACCAGAGAGACTTCAATCAGCAACTGATGGAAGCAGATAACAAGTCTCACAAACAATTATTAGCTGGGCCTTGAGTAGTCCTAGGGAAGAGAAGAGGAATGTTTGGAGGAACCACAAAGATCAGGGACACCATGAGAACAAAGACCACATAATCTACTGACTAGGACTAAAAGGAGCTCACAGAAATCAGGGAGCCGTTAGGGGTCTTACCTAGGTCCTCTGTATATATACAATAGTTGAGAAGCTTGGTGTTCTATGGTATTCTTAACAGTATGACCAAAAGCTATATGTGATTGTTTTACCTACTTTAGGACCCTTTTTCTCCTATTGTATTGCCTTATCCAATCTTGGTGTGATGGCATTGCCTGGTCTTATTGTAGCATGTTAACCCATGTTTGGCTGATGTCCCTGGGAGTTTCGCTCTTTTCTAAGGGGACATGGAGTGTGGGGGTGGGTAGTTATGTGGGGCAGAGGTTGAGGAAGATACTAGGGGAAAGGGAAGAAGGAGAATTTCAGGTCAGGATATAATATATGAGAGAAGAATTTTAAAAAAGAATATTGGGAACTTTAATTTTTTTCTTTATAAGCGTTTGTGGAAGGTGTTTTAGTTAATCCTCAAAACAATTCAATAGGAAGGCTTTGATTAATCCTAATTAACTGATGAGAAAGTATTAGAGTAAATATTTGCATCAGAAAATCCACATTGTAGCATATGGGACACTATATTTGACAATAGTGTATGAGGCTGTGTTAAATAAAGGAACTCCAAGCTATACCACTTTAGGCACATTTTAAATGATTATTGCAAAATGCAAATATCTTTTTATCATCTGAAATGATTACAATATTTTCATTGAAAACTTACCTCAATAGCCACAAATGAAACAGGCAGATTCCTTTGAGCTCTTGGTTAACCTGGTTTACAGGGAGGGTTCAAGGACAACTATGACCACATAACAGAGAGGAATTTTCTCAAAAAAAAAAGAGAAAGAAAAACATACAAACAAATAAAAACAAAGCTAACAGAGAAACCCTGTCTCAGAAAAACATACACACACGTGTATGTGTGTGTGTGTGTGTATCCTTCGGTAATATTGTTACAGGATTAATATAATTTGCGCTCTAGTTGCACATCAACTATCTCCAGCATTTACAATGTCTCCCACATGCTTAAGACCCATATCAAAGAACAGATTAATAAAGAACAAAGAACTACAAACACCACATGCAAGCAGGGGGCTCACATTTCTGACACTTGCTTCAATGAGATGTCATGAACTTGATTGAATGAGAATATCATGAAGTTAGGGACTCTCACATATACATTACTGTCACAAAATATTCACCATCTAGCTATAAACTCCAAATCAAGATCCAATTGTTCTATTTCATGACCCTTACCATCATCATCACTTTATCCAATGTTGATTCTCAAGGTAATTCAAGGCCATTGATTCATTTAAATACATAGTCTACTTTATTTCATTATTTATCCATAAATAGATTCTATAATGCAACTTTTTCATACTTAAAGTTATGTAAACTTTTTTATTATATCCAATCATAAAAACATCTAAAATTTACTTGATAATATAACCAATTAACATGACAATGTAAATTAAACACATAGGCCAAAATTTAAGGATTTTCACCATTGGTGGATACAAACACACAAACAACCAATTCCCCACAACAAATACTAATTTATGTACCTCTTAATGTTCAACTTAATAGAAAATGGAAAAACTGTATGGGCATAATAGCAAATGACTGTGATTTTATTGCTTGGAAGGTTAAAATAGAATAATCATAAGCTGTAGAAAAGTCTGGGCTGCAGAGGAAATCTCTCTCAAACAAATAAGTAAAAATGTCAGAATAGAGAAGTAAAATGTGAAAAGTAAAATGAAAATGGCATATGACAAAAGACAGTACCAATCACATCATGAAATAGGTTTTAGATTAAGACATGAGCTCCAGACGTTCTAATCGTATAGAGACTGATATTTTAAAACCTCACAATAATGGTTCGCTATATATTATTGTGCTTTATACTTAGCAACTGGACTCTGATGTTTCATTTTAAAAATAGTCATGTGATATTGCTAAATTCTAGATATGGAACATATAGATGCTTTCCTGAAAGAGTCTTTATCAATTGGGCTTTTGTTTGGTATTGTACATTATTAGTTCACTCACTATCCTAGGAGGATAAACAAACATACACACAGACGCACAGCACAGATATACTCTCTCACACACACATACACACAGATACATACATGCATTCATTCACACATTCATACATACATACATTTAAAAACTTCTAATTAAACTTCATATTATTGGAAAGGTTTCTGATGTTAGCTTTCATAATTGATCTTATTGAGAAAAAGTTCTACTTTCAATTCTGAGAAAGTACCAAAAAGATAGAGTTGCATAAACTAAGAATGTGGTGAGCAAATACTGTATGTTCTACACTGGAAATATTGCTGTAACATTGCAAATCGTGCAAGCTTTAGGTATAGAAATTTTGATGTTTAAAGGTACATTTAATTTTTAAAAATATATTTTGTTACATAATTAGATGTAGAAGTAAATAAATGAAAATGAGTATGTTCAAAATATCCTCCAAGATGCAATAAAATAACTCCAATATTGTAATTCGAATAAAAATGGCCCCATTGATTTGTATATTTGAATACTTCATAATCAGGAAGTAGGACAATTTGAGAAGGATTATAAGGTGTGAGTCTATTGGAGTAGGAATATTCTTATTGTAAGAAGTGTGTCATTAGGGGTGAGATTGAAGGGTTACAAAAACATCTTTCTCTGGTTTGTCCATCATGGTGTATCTCTCAGCTACTGCTCCTGTGTCCTTAACGTCTCCAAGCTCTTTGCCATGATGGAAATGGACTAAGCTTCTAAAACTGTAAGCAAGCCCATAGTTAAATGCTATCTTCTCTAAAAGTTTCCTTCCTCATGCTCTCTCTCTTCACAACAATTGAACAATGGTTAAAACTCCTCACAAAGAAGAAAAGTCTCATCAAGATGCAAAGCACAACGTTCTTTAAAAGTACTGACATCCATCGACACGAGAGCTTTCTCTTTGTCTTCTTCATCTTGATTTGTGCTATTTGGCTATTGTCTGTTCAAGACTGCTTGTTTCTGAAAATGAAACAGACACAGAGTGTATCTAGGGATGCAGAGATGTGGAGGTGGGGGAGGAAGAATGGAGAGAGTACAAACTGTGGTTAGGATGTACTGCATGAGAGAATAATTCGTTTTCAATTTAAAAAATAAACTGACATCCAAAGATTTAGTGTAATAATTCATTGTTAAGTCATTACAAAATTATGCTTTATGTTGATTTCATAATAATTTTCTTAGTTTATTGTAAAATATATTTTAAAGCTATTTAGAAGAAATAATATGGATAAAGACTACTGAATACAGAAGCATTAAGTAACTTGGGGAAAAGAACACTAATTTTATCAGTCTTCTACATATTTATGTATATTGGCTATTCCTGTGAGCTTCACCTAAACCTAGATGATAAGACCCTACTACTAAAGATATAGAAGACCATGCTACCTTGATGCAGATAAACCACAATAAAACTGACGGAAGCAAGCTTCTTCTTACTGTCTAGTTTTTAGAGTCTCAAGATTATCTGTAGATTTCTGTAGGAAAAAAATGTGTGAATGTTATTCTTAGCCAGCTGAATAATGTGATCTAAAAGTAAAACCAGTCAGGCAATATGTGTCCAACTATTCAATATCAGCACTACTGCTGTAGGATTAAGCACCTACTCTATTCACATTTGATACTGATTATAGGAGGGAATTCATGGTTCACAGGTTAACTGGTGAGAGGCTCAAGGTAGATGATACAATAAATCCTACAGAGGTACACTGAATAATGTTCTTCATCTAAGTTTAAAGCTGCATTTTTTTAATTTTATGTTTGTAGCTACAGCAAAACAATGCTGATAGAGCATTAATCAAGAAGTTATGTCTAGTGAAAGGCTATGAATAAAGAGATTCATGGATATACGATGTGCTGAGAATAAGTGATAGATGGATGCTTATCTCTAAACAAGACATTTATACACACTGCTATAATGTTTTAGAACCATTGGAGAAAGCAATGAAGAAACAATATGAAGTCTGAAGACACAGAGTAGAACTACAATGAATTTTGATCTAGTCAAGACACAACCATTGCTGTCAAGGGGATATCTCTACTAATTATATTTTAGAATAGGTGTACAGACACTCAGTTAAGGAAAGAAGGATAAGTGGATCAGTGGATCTTCCCCTTTCTTGCTGTGTTACCCTGCTCATAGAGTCATGAAGAGCTGTAATAATTTTCTTTAGTATAATTAAACTATTGACTCCACCAGATTTCAATGGTAGTTCAAATACAACAGTTACATGGATCACCTTAGAGCAAATGAGTCACAAAGCCAAATCAAAAGTCATGATTCTGGAAAAGAGATTAGTAGTAATGAAGAGTGGGTAGTAGGCTTAGAAATAATGAGAGTGCTAAATAGACAGATAACCTGTATATATCATACAACATTATTAAATTGTCAAATAGCAAAATTTGTCATATATATATATATATATCATGAGTATCTGTGCTGATGACCTATATCATATCCACAAATTCCAAGTTCTTCAAAGCAGGATTCCACTCATGGTTTGTTTTTGGGTCTTATAAAACTGGAACTGAAAACCATACAGATATCACTATAAGGACTCACTTGACTCAAAACCTAAGGACTTGAATTGATCCCTATCATCCAAGGTAAAAGGAAAGAACAGACACCCCCACTCACATCAATGTATGCATAGGTTACTAATTAAATAAAGGAATCAGGTAAAAGTATTTTTGAAAGATTTAAAGAAAAATATCTATCATAGTATAAATGTATAAAGAAAATATACTATCATAGTATAGTGCTTATTCATAAAATTTAATATTCTAATATGTTTTACAGCATTGAAGAATAAGGATAATCATGCAAATCTTTCAACAAGGGTAAGATAAAAATATATTTGCTAAAAGATATTTTCAAAAGCAGACATGTAAATGTTGTTTTTAAAAAATGTACAAATATATCATTATTAACCTATTTGTTAGAAAATTAAGCTTGATATGTTGTCTCCTTAATCCACATTGACAGCAAAAATATGTTTAATTATCTGTATATTATTTAGCGCTTAAGGGATTAATTAATGGTTGGCATTTTCATTATTCCAAAGGATGAAAATCACTGTTTATGAATTATAATTATTAATTTGATTAGTTGCAAGGGATGAAAGCACAATTTATGCATACATATGACACACACATCAACTTTTAGCTCACATTTTATTATGAAAACAGAAAAATATCATCTTGGTTTTACTGTGGGTATAAAATCTGTTAAGGATCTATTCAGAACAGCATTGCTCATGGACCCCCAACATATGCACTAGTTTTCAAATGCTGGCTCCATAAGGCTTTGGTGGAAAGATCAAGCTAAAATCATTTTCACTATCCAATTTTAGTAATATTTAATGTTTTATAAAAAAGGTATTTTAATGATATGAAAACAATATGGGTTTTTTCAAGAAATTTTATATTTACCGGTCTTCCCATAGGAAACTAAAATACAAATTAACTATCAGTCACCTGTGAATTACGTAATCCTTAGAAGCGCTAGTAGAACTCCCGGCATTATTCATGGCAGCACGGGAAAGTAAGTTATGTTCATCCTGTTACCTTGCCATTAAATTTAAATATTGAGACTTCGAATTTGGATATACAGATTTAGTTTTAAACTATAACTTTCTCCTCCATTATTTTAACTTAAAAGTGATCACTTGATGGAAATAGAATGTATGTAATAATTTGCTTCCTTTTAACTACAATTCTTTATACGTATGTAACCCCAAATGTGTTGATTGCAATGACAATCCACAATTGAAATAAAATGGATAAGAAAAACACATTCACAGTTGCTGGGATTACGAAGTGTACCGGCTACTCAGGAAATTAGGGTGTAGGGTCTACAAAAAGGTGAAAATTAATGCATCATGTGACCCAGTTATACCATTCCTTGGCATATGCCCAAAGGACCGGAGTTCCTGCCCCATGGACACTCAGCCATCTTCATTGCCACTATATTCACAACACTGGAAATTTATAATAATGGTATCAATGTAAATCACCTTCAGCTCCTGAATAGATAATGAAAGGATAGTATTCTTACACATTTATGCTCCGCTTCAAATAAAAATGAAATCATACAATCTTGAAATAAATGGACAGAACTAGAAAATAAATCATCTTAAATGGGTCAACTCCCAGACCCAGAAAGTCAAATATTATATGTTCTTTCTGATCTGAGGTTTTGACTTCCAAATATTCAGATGTAAGTACAAAATTTGGAGTAAATGTGAAAACCATGAAAGTCAAAAGAAACAATGAGGGTAAGGGACAATACAGAAAGGGTAAACTGAGGTATAAGTGATCTAAAGGAGGAAATGGTGAAAATGGGGGAGTTTAGTGTAGGAGTGGTGAGAAGGAAAATAGAGCAGGATGAGGGTAAAATAAGAATAAGTGTGTCTGAAAAAGTCAAGAGGATGCCTACAATTCACTATCTTAAAAATTAATAATATGGGTAACTTGGTATATAAATATATTTTTATGGTTTAAATAAAAAACTCCCATTAGGCTACATTGCTGGTTTATCTAGGTTTTTGCTGATTTTTTTTATCAACTGTAAGTGTTCCCTGCCAAAATTTTTACTTTTTTTTAATGTATGCTCTAATAGCGTCTGAGAATAATGATTGATACTCTGATTCTTCCTTTCCAACTGTATCCCCTTGATCTCTTTTGAAATTTAATATAGTATGTGATCACAGTCAGAATGACAGAGATTATCAAGGCAATTTTTGTCAAATGCTGAGAAGTTAGTGGAGAAAGAGGACCCCTCATTTAATGTGGGTGGGAATGTAAATGTTTGTAGCCAATCTATAAAACACTATGGAGAATCCACACAGAGCTAAACTAAATCTGTAAAATCTGCAGCACCATGCTGGTATACACCCATATAATACAACATATTTTTCCAAGGCACATTCACAGGAATAGTCATCCTCATATTATATATTTAAATGACTTTATTTTCATTTCCAACTTATGTTTGAACTAATTATTTCAACTATCTGAAATGAGTAACAGGTTTTATTATTTATACACATTTGAATATTCCAGTAAATGTCATTGTAGTCTTAAAAAGAATAATGGTTGAGAGTTTACCTTAACATTAGGATATGTGTTTATTTTTCCTGTCCTTTTATAAGAATATAAGTTATTTATTATTTTCAACTTTATTTTATTCTAAAAAAGAGAAAAGAGCATTCATTTTCTTCCATATTTCTAGTGGAAACACTGCAAATAATTCAATAAAATCACTAGCATGTGTAGCATGTAGTGCCTGTTATTGCTACTTTGTAATATATAGTTATTCCTCCTCAGAGTATGGTTTTATAAGTATACTAGTCATGAAGAATTATAGTCAAGTCAAACAGGGAACCATATTGTGGCCTTTGAAAGTCAAGATCATATTTTGATTAACAGAGGCAATAATTGCAGCCTCTAGGAGGGGACACTTTATTAAACTCTCTGTGTCTAGCCCTGGTTCTTACAGAAGGATGCCTTTCAAGCTCCTAATGCCTGGGGACACTTAGCACTTCTAATGCAATATGATTTTAGTTCAGCTTCCTTTTCAATCTGAACTGTGTGTTTCTTTAGAACCAGGAGCTTGTCTTATTCATTCATTTATCATTCATTTTAAGCATTTGTTCATTGTTTTATTTAGGAATTCATTAATCTTGCAATTAACTTGAGTTTAAGTGTTCACCATAAGAGCATACAAAATATTTGATAAATTAAAAAAGGCAAATAATTAAAAATTTGATAAAATTATTGCAAGCTGTAAGATTAAACCCATATTAATTTTGAAAATGTGGAATATGTTTTCTAAACCCTCTGATCATTAACTCTGTAAAACTAGTAAAAGCTCAAGGAACATTTGTTTAGCAAATTATATTTTCTCAAATACCCTATAAAAAGTCATTTCCTATTTAATGTTTTTCTTTTAATGAAAAGAGATGCTTTCTTTCAATATATTCTGATTAACATTACCTCTACACAAACTCCTCTGAGATCTACCACACGTCCCCTCAAATACCAAGTACAAACAATTTCTTATCTCTCCTTAGAAAATAAGCAGACATCTAGAGAATAATAACAAAATAATAAAGTAAATTAAGATTAAATGAAAACAAATGAATCAAAACAAACAAAAAGAGAATAGTTCAGAATGAAAAAAGAAACAAATGAAAAGAAGCCAAAGAAACACAATAGGAAACTGATATTAGATGCAGAACAAATTCATGCACTTAAGAATACCATACTCATAAAGGACCTGTAATGTTAAATAAAAATAAAGTCTGACAAAACATTATGAGATTAAGAACCTCCAAACATGATATTGAGTTCATTTTTGTTGGCCATTTACAGCTTATAATTGGACCTGCTCTTAAGAATGTTTTGTATCCCCACTAATACTTCATTGGAGAGATTTGATTTTTCTTTCTTTTTACTTGTGTTTTATTTTATTTTTTATATATTTTTATTTATTTTTCCATTCAAATATTTACACTTCCTTCCCTCCTCCCCAAACCCTCCCACTCCCCTACACCAAGCCTGCCCTGTGGGAAGTCCAAGCCCCCACCCCACACACATCCAGGCCTAGGGAGCTGTGCATCCATATAGACTAGGGTCCCAAAAAGCCAGAACATCCCGGAAAAAAAGTCCCAGTGCCTTTATCAAGGGTTTCTCAGTCAACCCCCATTGTCTGCCACAATCAGAGTCTGGTTTGATCACATGCTCATTCAGAACCAGTCCAGCTGGATTTGGTGAGCTCCCATTATAACAGGTACACTGTCTCAGTGGGTGGACCAACCCCTCGAGGTCCTGACTTCCTTGACCATATTCTCCCTCCTTCTGCCTTTCAACTGGACCTTGGGAGCTCATTCCGTTGCTCTGATGAGGGTCTCTGTCTCTATCTCCCTCCATCGCTGGATGAAGACTCTATGGTGATAGTCGAGATAATCATCAGTGTGAGAGTGGGGCAAGGACAGTTCAGGCACCCTCTGCTTTGCTGCCCAAGGACCTAGCTGGGCACAATCCCGTGGACACCTGGCCATAACTCACTTGTGGACTCTAACCATAAACCAAGGTCATTAAGCCCATAGTTTACAAGCCCAGAGAAGCCAAAAAACAAGGTGAACCCAAAGAATGCCATATAGATCCTCCTGGAAATTGGAAGCAAACAAGATTGCTGGGCAAAAGTTGTGAGCATGGTGGTGGGGGCAGAGGTGGGGGTGAGGATGAGGGAAGGAGAGAGGGGGAGAGGGAAGAGAGAAGGGAAGGACTGGCAAAAGTGCCTTGCTCAGATATTATCAGAGAAGCATCCTTTTGCAGCAGTTGGAAGCAAGTATGAAGAACTACAGCCAGACAATACACAGAAAATTAGGGCTTTTGGAACACTCAATTTTAATGGAATGTATTCAATAAATCTTGTTGCTCAGTGTACAGGGAATCATGCCAAAGAGGAAGCAGAAAGAGTGTAAGAGCCAGCGAGGATGGAGGACAGCAGAAGAACGAGGTCCTCTAAATTAAAAAGAGCAAAACTCATATGAAGTCAGAGACTAAACTTCAAGCACAGGCACTGCATATGTCAGAGTAGATGGAGTCCCATCACTGACAGGGCACAAAGACACAGGGAATCATATCTTAAAACATATCTTTTAAACATTTGATTCAGGTAAATAGCAAATGAAGTGCTATATTTGTAAAGAATTATACTAATTTTAGCTATTTAAATATACTCCATATTTCCTTTTTGTTATCTATAAAATGATAGATTATCCTTTTCCAAGTGTAATTTTCATAAATAAAAACAAAAGAATATTTTAGTGTTGCCCAAACTCTGATTACCAGATTGGATTTTCAGGTTATTGAATAAGATGTATAAGAATTAATAAAATATTGCCTTATACAATTGGTTCAGGGGGTTTCTTCAAGGTAAATCGATTTGACTCTGCATATATCAAGTTGTACTTGTATACCAGTTTGTATCCAGATACTTTGTTAAAATTGCTGGTGTGTTCTAGAACTTCTACAGTGAAGTGTTTGGGTCGCCTATGTATAGTATCCTATCAGCTGCTAATGAGACACTTTAACTCCTTCTTATCATATTCATATCCCCAATGTTGCCTTGTCTTATCTATTTTCTAGCTAAGTCATTGAGAACTCTGTTGAAAAAAGGTAGACAGAGACAGTGGAGAGTGCTGGCTTGAAAATAAATAAGTATTTTTTTATTGAAGAAAACCCACTGAGAAAGATAACAGAGAAGCAATATATCTCAAGATAGGATTAAGAACAATCAAATAAAAAATCTCACTTGGAACTTACATAACCAAAACGTTCTCTATAGATGCCGGTTACCAAAGTTAAATAAATTTCAGATAAGCACTCTAAGTAGAGTTTCAACCTCTAGGAAGAAGAAGCAGTCATTAAAGTTCCAAAAGAAAAAAAAAAGCCCAGAGCCAGACAGTTTTAGCACAGAATTTTACCAGACTTCTAAAGAGGAGCTAATGCCAATATTCCACAAATTCCTCCTCAAAATTAAAACAGAAGGCCATTTGTCAAATTCACTTTATGAGGCCACAGCCATCCAGCATTCAATTCACAAACAGATTCAACAACGACATCAACAAAAAGAATTACTAATCATTTAGCCTTAAGAAAATACTCAATAAAATACTAGCAAACTGAATCTAGGAACACATCAAAATTATCGTCTACCATAATCAAGTAGGTTTCATCCCAGAGATGCAAAGATATTGCAACACATGAAAATTAGTCAATATAATCCAACATATATACAGACTGAAAGAAAGAAATGACATCACCATCTGACTAGATGTTGAAAAACTTTTGATAAAACCCACGAATCCTTATTTGCAAAAGTCTTGTAGAGATCAAGGATGCAAGAGAAATACCTAAATCTACGTGTCCTTCTTTACTGACCCCTCTCCTGACACCAATTACAATCCATTCCTGATTTTTATGTGTTCTCCTCATACAACTTGTAGGACTGACACAACTTTCAACAATCACCATAAACTAACAAAAAAATTAGTAACAAAAACAATGAACTTCTTTTTCAGTGGTTCATAAAAGCAGCAGAAGTGGATCCCAAAACAATATTGGATGCTGTTCTTGGTTGTCTCTAAGCACTTGAAAATAAGCCCTTATTGCTTGAGACCCTGCACAGATAGGAAATTGGGCTCAGATTATTTAAGGTGGCTTTACCCTTAGAGTATGTTTTCTATGATCTAGTATCCAGAGTATGTTTTCTGTGATCCAGTATCCAGATTTAGAAAGGGCTGTGTAAGCTACAAGAATGGACAGTAGTTAATTGACTCTCCCAGGTGTGACACCTACAAAGAAAAATAGTAAGCACAATAACAAGATCTGTAAAAGTAAAACAATGATGGTCACATGATTGTTATGACCAACAGGTGTTGGAGTGGCTTTAATGACCACTCAATAGGAAAGGCATGATGCCTAGTCCTAGAAATTCTGTCACTTACCCAGAGTTAGTGAAGTCATGTTTCTTAGGACACAGTCTATAACTACCACTTTATAGACCAGCATAACACCTTAACTGCATTGTTAATCCTATCCTTATACCAAGAGAGAAATATAGCTTTCTTACTCCATCAAAGTAACTTCTGCTTAAGGACAAGGGAGACTGCTACAGAACCACAGAACTCTAAACATAGCATCAGTGGATTGTGGAAAGCTCAGTCCCATATGCACATATCTGCAGCACACCTTCAAGATTTATGACCTACAGAAAATCTTAAAAGAAGGATACTGAGGTTGTTATAGCCAGAATACAAGTCCACCTGTCTTAAGGGTGAATGCATAAATAAGACCCCAAAATACCAGTAGACATGATAACACAGACAAGGAGGTATCTCAAAAGGTCTACTTCTGGATAAAGAACTGTGAGAAACTAGTGACTCCTGCAAGGAAGAAGAAGTCTCTCCTGGACATATTGCTTACTCACTAAAATGAGATCAGTCCTGAAACCATATACACACAAACAACAAAATTAT
>LOEQ01013191.1:4132-21637 GCA_001685075.1 Bramus lutescens | reverse complement strand
TGAATTGTTTTTGAAATTACCTCAACCGACTGAAACTTATCATCCAAGATGGCTATGCCCTTCCTTAAATTTTCAACCTCTTTTCTAAGAATCCTGGATTCAGTATGTAAAGACTGCATCATTTTCCTATTGTCAAACCATATTATAAAAAACCCTGGCCGAATACAAGAAAAAAGGTAAACTCAAGAAATATCCAAGCAAGGGGGGTATCATAAGCATCTTGTAAAAACTCACCCATAGTCTAAGTGAAAAAGCTCTGAAAGCCTTGAATGGTTAGATTGTCTGACATTTTCCCTTTATTTTATTCAAAATAAATCTTACATGTAGGTGTAATAACTGTTGTCGGCCAGAAGGTGGTAAGACGGTGGTAGGGTTCACCTGAATCCAGGTGGCAGGCAAATGAGAATGGAAAAAAAACTGAAAGATAGGCTCAAATTGAGAAGTTAAACTCACAGACCGTGCGCTGTGTGGATTAGTTAACCACAATATGAAAATCTCCCACTCCTATGGCTGTAGAGCCAGGTGGCAGGCAGTGGCGTGGGTGCTGACAAGTTCGGCAGGCACACTGCACTTGTACCGTGGAGGCCAAGGTGCAGGCAACAGCTGCAGTGCAAGCGAATCTGCTCTCCAGTGGGAAGCACTGAGCAAGGGCAGGTGGCAACGGCCTTCGGCTTCCTGAGTTCGGAGCCAATGGCAGGGTGTGCTGAGTGGGTGTGGGACCTGAGACACACAAACTCATTGCTCTTAGGTCCTCTCACTGTGTGCGGTGGGGGTGTGAGATTTGGTGCAGGTATCTAGAGCCTTAAAGGGCTCCAAAAAGTCCCAAGGTTGGGTGCCAACTGATGGGCGTAGTCAACCAGTAAGCTAGAATTAACCAGACCAGCTCAATACAAAAGATTTAGTTTAATAATTGGGAAACTCACTTGACCAGGTTCCAGAGCATGCAGAGAAGAGAGTGAGCTCACCTGGATGCCTAGGTTTTTTTTTTCACTGGCCTCANACTCACTTGACCAAGTTCCAGCGCATGCAGAGAAGAGAGTGAGCTCACCTGGATGCCTACACCCTAGCCAAATGTGATTGGCTGAACTTCCCCATCTTCAGAATCCAACATAACATGAAACCTCTCATGTGCCTGTAGAGGTGATTTGAACTTAATTCCATATGTGGGTCCTAAGAGCATGAGTTTGAAAGAGGCTTTTACTTGTGCTCTGGAATGGTGTCTCAATGGAAGATTAGCATAGGGGCAGACATTTGTGTGTTTTTTCCAATGACAATGATGTACATAGTCTACATGACAGAGCTGCAGCAGCAATACACACTTGTAAGGATGAAAAGGTTTGTTCATAAATTATGGAGGCATCAGACTTATCTTTGTATATTTTCATGACTTTAACTGAAGACTTTGAATGATAAGCTTTACTTTTAATAAACCATTTTTTAATTAATATTAATATATTGCTTACCATGTGTTACTTGTACATAAATTGTGTTTTGTGACTTTATTTTGGAAAAATTAAATAAGAGACAGTTGAATTGCAAATTTTCCCAGATGTGCATATAAAGTATTGATCAGAGATAGTTTACCTAAAATGTCACATGGGGCACCATTTCAAAGATCACAGGATTTGGGGTGTTTCAGTTATATTTTAAGTAATTTCTTTTGTATTTTCTAACTTAAGCCAGTAACAACAGTTTACTATGTGTCAAAACCTGTAGTATTCTCTGGAAACACACCAGTATGACAGTGAGCTGTTATACTCATTTTTATAAATGGCAAAGGCCTTCATTTTAGAATAAAAATTCATTCTTCATCATTATCCTTCATCTATTTTAACTATTAATCCATTCAGATTATGAAAGACAATGAAGTTAATGCTGTGGCTGTTTGGTTTTAGTGTAAAACAGAAAGAGACAATTTATTTATGTTGGAAAGAGAGAAGAAAGAGATTCAGCGAATCCACCAAGCCCACCTTTAGGACTGAATGTACTGGATTGACATTCAGCTTTAAATAGAAGAATAAGGATATGTCTAGGCAGTCAGGATGTGGCACTGCCCACCACTGACATGTCATTGTCTGACCTTTAGTCTCACTCAGTAAAGTAGTGTGGCAAGTTGTTAGGGCTATGTAGTCTTTTCCTGGGGGACAAATTTCCCCTCTGGCCAATATCATTGTATTCTCCCAGGACAGTATTCCTGGGAAAATTCCCATCTCCTTGAGAACCAATAGTTTAATGTAGTCTGACAGACTGAGAGGTACATGTGCCATTTTAGGACATTTCTGCTAGGCCTGCTTCAAGTCTTGTGTTCATGTTAATGTAGATCGTGTCTGTCTGAAACAAATACAACAAACTGCTTATATGTAAGGAACAAGCTTGGAGCACATTTAGTAACCATGCAAAAGAGCCATTTCTATACCAGGGTTGTTATGAAGCCTAGGGTACACTCAAGCTTTCAATAATCCTGGTTCAACTTTCTGAGTGCCAGTGTAATAGGCAAGTATTACATGCCAAGTTTGACTGCATTTCACTTCTGACTTCTCCTTATACTGACATTCTAGTAATAAACAACCATACAGGAACCTAAAGGATGGATAAAAGTCATAGGGAAAACTTCTGCTTTCGAGTTGGTTCTTGGAAAAATCATTGTTCTTGATGACCAAGAGTGGAGGAAAGAAGTGAGGGACTCACTGTGTGGAAACTCAACTCGACCCTCACAACTGCCAGCAACAACATGCAACCTGCCTGTGTAAGGGGAGGTTTTCTTTGAGCATTGATAAGTCTTAAAAGACTACAGAAAGTGAGAAATCTTTCTCATGAGCATGTGTTCCTACAGAATTTCATAGTATCTTTGAATATTTGGTGGCTTCTAGTGCTTCTGATTGGTATGATTTAGTGTCAGCATCAAAGGCAACTCTGATTTTTCACAAATAAAAATAAATATAAAGCATTGTTTTATGGGCTTATAATTCATGATGTTCTGTGTTGAGTAATTATAGACTCAGCACAGAATTTTTCTCTTAAGTTGTTGGTCTTCCTCTCGGAAGGGGAGATCTTAATTGTTGGCAGCATGTGTAACTGCCCCTGTGGCTGAGAATATTTCAACAGATGATACAATACAGCCATTTGTTTCCATTCTATGGCTAGAGAGGTTAGAGTTTATTTCATTATACTAAACAAATATAAAAATTATTGTTCAATTTGCATACTTTTATTTGGTTCATTGAACATATTTGATAAAAATGATGGTTGTCTTATGAAGTTTATTTATATAGATTATTTACTATTATCATGTAAGTATCTAGAGAGCTGGGTATATTGCTCTCTTTACAGATAAAAATGTCAGCTGTTCATATTAATAACATCAGAAACTGAAAAGGATCCAAAGCCACAACAACTTAAAATCTTACTATTTTGAATTTAATTAATTTTTTGAGAATTTTCTTTATGTATATTGTATCCATATTGTTTATGCCTCGCTGTCCCTTATTCTAACTTCCCCATTCTCCTGATACCTTTCAAGTTCATGGCATCTTCTTGTTTAGTTATTGTAGTGATATTTAGCTTGTATTTTAACAAGAAAAGCTTGTCTGAAGATCAGAGTGCAGAGCTAAAACACGGTGGTGGCACATGCCTTTAATCCCAGCACATGGGAGTTCCATGCTTTTAATGCCAGATCTAAGGAGGTGGACACAGGAAGGGATGTGGCTTGGAAAGAGAGGAATATAAGGACAGAGGAGACTTAGCTCATTGCAGTCTGAGGAGCCAGTCCGAGGACAGGATTGCCCCTTTGATCTGAACATTGATAGAGTGTTCACTTGTTACTCAAGTTCAGTGGCTTATTGCTCTGCTTTTCTGATCTGTCAGCTTTTACCCCCTAAAACCTGACTCCAGATTTTTATTAAGAACAATTAGAATTCATGCTACCACTTATAATTTTTACATGTACGTGCATCAAACCTTCTGAGTCCATAGAGTCTTGCTCATGTGTAAATGTGCTTAAGGATGATCCCTGGGGATTAGATGACCCATTGGGGGCCTGTGCCTGGAGGAGAGTGAGTCATCCTCTCCCAGCAACTGTTGATTGGAGGTCTGTGAGATTTTCCTTATTCTCAGTGATATAACACCTCGGGCTGTCATTATGTGCATCCTGGTTAGGCAAGCATATTTTTGAGATATAATAGACGGAGCTTCACTGTAATATAGAGAAACCAGCAATAACTATCTCCTGGATTTCTAGCTCTTATGATATTTCCTCGTGTCTTCTGTGATGTTTCCTGAGCCTTAGTATTAGGAGTTGCTGTTGCACTGTATGTGTATATTTAGTTTGGGCACTCCACTAGTTAGTTTCTTCAGTGTGGATTTCTGTAAGAGCCTTCATATGCTGCAAAAGGAAGTTTTTTTTTGATCAGGTATAAGAGTTACATTTATCTGTAGGGATAAGAAGTGTTTAGAATGAAGTTGGTACTTAAAATGGTTTAGTAAAGTAACACCAGTAAGTTCTCCTCTGAAGTTCATGATGTTAGCAGCTAGAAGTAGTTACCTAGGGTTACAATATTAGGTATGGAATCCCTCCTATTGAGTAGTCCTTTAGTTAAATTAGACTGCTATTGGTTACTTTCCAGGTTTAAGTCTCATTATCTCATAATTGAAGATTTCTGTTGTGATACTAATTGTGGTTCATAAGCTTCACAGCTAGGTAAATTCACTGATTACTTTTTTCCTCGAGAGTTTTCATGTTATTTTGGGTTTATTTTTAAATACACATATCATATATGCATACATACATATATATATATATATATATAATGTACATAACATGTATATGTGTGCATAAGTTAAATGAGGTTACAACTATGTCATTTGCAAAGGAAACTCTAGAGAGCCATAGACTATCTTATAAAAGCCCCACTGTCAGACATGTGAAACCTGCCTTGAATTGTTGGTCATGGGAATCCAAGAGAAATTCCTCTTAACTACAGTCCAGTCTGTTTGCTCCAGGGATCTTCCCAGTACCTGTAGGTATGACCCTATTGTTAAGTACATGTATTTTAGACACATAATTTGGAGGAATAAAACTGGAATTTACCTAGAAGCCAACATTATTTTCCCAGTTTAAAACAAGTGAAAGCCTACTATGCCTGTACCCTCAAGTATCCTGAGACAGCCCTTGCAGTGAGGGAAGAATTCTGGTTGGGGCTTTCCACTCCCAGCAGAACTATCCATCTTGTAAATGCTGGTTAAAGCTGGTACGTTGAATGTCAAATCAACTTAAATTGTCTCTGTGAAGCAGTTTCAAAGCAGGCTATGGAAACCATGTTTAATTTAATTTTTTAAAATTGCAGTTTTGCTTATTGCTCCCCATGTTGTTGTTTATTGTGCTAACTGGAATTGATCTACACATAAGTAGGTGTGTCCTGTGCCCTAGAACAGCCAATAGTTTAAGAAGTGAGAGTATCACGTCATTGTTTACTGTGCTAGGTGGAATTGATCTACACATAAGTAGGAGTGCCCTGTGCCCTAGAACAGACTATAGTTTAGGAAGTGAGACCTATATGTCAATTATAAGAATCATTCCTCATTTCCCTGGCTTTAAGAGGGACAGAAAGACTCCCAGAAACAGAAAGATAGCAGGAGGAGCAGAGCAAAGCATCCTAAGACTGAGAAACTTCCACGGCAATGTTTCTATAGTTCACTCTGATATTAGCATTGCTCCTGCTGCTGGATAATGCTGGATTCTCAGTACCTGCTCACTCTTTTCTTCTTCATGTAAATGGGAGTTCTCCATTTTCTCCTTTATTAGGAAATGAAAACCTGAGGAAGCCAATATAGTGTATATTTCAGACCCAAGAGACAGATATAAATCAGCTGTTATTTTATAACTGAAAATGTTTATGATGTAATTAGACTAACTATCAAATAACTTCAACTGTGATTGACTTCAGGAGGGAGAGTTTCCAGCAACCTCCAGACTGTCAGAGAAATGCTAAAGGTTCATGAGGTTCAAAAGAAACTAAAAGTGGAAACCCAGTGCTATATTTTCTAATAAGGGCCTGGTGGTGCTCAACACATTCTATTCTCTACGATAAGCCATAGAGGTCAGTTTCCCCTTCTTCCATAGAGTACTGTGCTCCATGGGGTGAAAGGGGAAGTGCCATGGCTCCCGGCAGCAGCAGCACACTGCTCCTCCATCCTAATTACCATGTCTCGCTTTCCTCAGGACCCCACACCTCCTGTATCCTTGTTGAACTTTGCAATGTGAAGGGACTTCAGGGCAGTGATCTGGTTATATGGCTTCTCTTAGATGAGAGGGTAAAGCACTTCAAGCAAAGATTTGAACTGCGACAGCGTATTCTTCTGGTGCTAAGATGCTTGCCTCTAGACACCTTTCACTTGGTAAGCTTTATTTGAAAGTCAGACCAATTGACTGTTAGACTTACAGAGTTGAGGCACTTTCCCCAAAGAATGAGGAACTCAACAGAAAGTGATAGAAACCATGTATCAAAATAGATGTGCCATGATTTCTCTCTCTCTTTTTTATTTCTCAGCTTTATAGCTTAGTGAAGCATGGCATAGGAGCCAGGAGAAAAAAGATCCAGTTTATCAAGGCTGTTCATTGGGCACTAATGCCTTATAATATCAAATTATAACTGTTTTTTACATTTCATATGGCAGTATTTTCCTGTGCATATTAATCTTTTAGGGTGGAGGCACCTATCTATGTATCTATGTATCTATCTATCTATCATCTATCTATCTATCAATCATGTATCATCTATCTACCTATGTATCTACCATCTACCATCATCTATGTACTGTCTATTCATTTATCATACACTTACTTACCTACCTAACTAATGAGATATGTTACATCTGTATTGGAATAAAATATACATTCATTTCACCGTGAATAAAAATATAATGCAATTTCCTGGCAGAACATGCCACTAGTCCATGTGACAATGAACAATCATGAGTCTGCTTGAAATTTAAATATATTAAAACCTGTAGAATGGAACAGAAGCATCTGAGTGAGATGTACAGATACAAAATAAAGCCTCCCACACTAACTTAAATACAAGAAGGAACCATGTGGGTTTGGTTTGATTCTTTGTGTCAGGCAAGCATTTTCATGATAGACTGGCACAAGAAATACAGTTATCATCAAAGGCATCTTGATTGAAACACATTTTCTCAATGTGTAAATGTCTGTGTGACTCCATGCACATGTATGCCTTATGAACATCGACATGATAAATAGCCATGGTCCTCTGGCTGTAGGATGTCACTGGCTGAACTTTATATGTGACTCATACCAAGACTGGAGAAAGAATTAACACAGATTCATATGAGAATCAAGGAAACTGTACATTGGGACTAAAGTAATACTGACCCTAAAAAAAGGATATTGCTTCATGTTATAAAGTTTTAATCAATAGCTCAGGTCCACAATTGGGTATTAGAGACCCTGGAAATAAACAAAACTATTAGGAGAGAAAGTTACAGTTGAGGCAACTGGCTTTGAGGATCAACCATGAAATTCCAAACTTTCAGTATAAAGGAAGAATGTAGTGCCTATTTTTGTAAAGAACATAGATTTACAGGATATTTTGCAAGAAGATGTGTGTGTGTGTGTGTGAGAGAGAGAGAGGGAGAGAGAGAGAGAGAGAGAGAGAGAGAGAGAGAGAGAGAGAGAGAGATGGATTTTTCCATTTGATCCTAACTTTGTGTTGTTTGTTTGTTTGCTTGCTTGCTTGAGACATGAATTTACCTTTGGCTCAAACTTGTCTGTAACTTGCTCTGTAACCCAGGCTCAGGCTGGGCTGTCTTCAAACTCATCAATCCTCCTCCTTCCTCAGAACCCTGAGTACTAGGATTGAAGGCACGAACAGCTATTTCTGGCTTCCATAGTCAATTTGCAGTGTGAATCTATGCTCACATTAAAATCTGAGGTTTTTGGCAATCTAATCATAAGTGGGGTGTTGACAACCTGATTCATAAGTTGGAATCCTACCTGCCAATTTAAAGAAAGGTCCTCTGGGCTATAATTAAATGAAACCAAGAATATGGAACTCTGTGATGGGATCAATAACTTTCAGACACCAGAGATCTTACTCCCCTCCCTGATTATATTTCTTCAGGGCAGTGTACAAAGTCAGTACCACTTAAGACACAGTAAAATGAGAGTAGGTGCCTGTAGTGCAAGAAAAGCAATCTCAATATAAATCCTCTCTATATAGCTCATGGATCTTAGGTGTTTCAGAACTTAAGAAATGAATTTCTGCTGTTTAAGTGACCAAATACGAACAATTTTCTGGAAAAAAAGAAGTGTAAATCTTTAGAAAATTGGAGTGAGAAAAACGAGCCAGAAATGTTTCATCCAGCAACTGATAGGAACAGATGCAGAGAATTGCAAAGCCAAATATCAGGTGGAGCTCTGAGAACTCCACAGAAGGGGAGAAAGGTTTGTAGAAGACGGAAGAGTTGAGGACACCATTAGAATACGGCCCACAGAATCAACTATGCAGGGCTTCTAGGAGCTCACAGAGACTGAAGTGAAAATTACGGACTTTTTAGGGGTCTGAGCTAGCACCTCTGTATATATATATATATTATAGTTTTGTAGCTTGATGTTCTTGTGGAAATCCTAACGGTGGGAATAGGGGTTGTCTCTGACTGTTTGACTGACCTTGGATCCCTTTTCCTCCTACTGAGTTGCCTTAGTCTTGATATGATGGTATGTGCCTCATTATTGTAAATTTCTAATGTCATGTTCACTTGATTTTGGTGAGAAGCTTACACTTTTGTGAAGGGAAATGGAGGAGGAGTGGATTTGGACGAGCGGGGAGGAAAAGGGGACCTGGGAGGAGGGAAGGGAGGAACCACTGTGGTCAAGATGTAATATATGAGAGAAGAATAACAATAAAAATAGATTTACGGTCAGACAAGAGATAAAGCAAATCATAAAGTGCTCTAAAATATCTACAAATTTCTTTGTTTTTCTAATCAGCAACTGATGACATATCTTTTTCACCAATCAGTATGTTTTGGTACAAAATTACACCATGTCTGAAGGTTTTAAATGTTAACAAGAAAAGTCTGGCTTCTAAACACGTGGAAAGTTGATGAATTTATTACCATCACTGATGTAAGGCTTAATCCCTTTTTCTGTGAAGTCAGTTTTGAAGCTGACTTAATTATGGCCACTGATCATCATCTATCATCATTGTTTAAGTTAGTAAACACTGATAAAAGTGAAAATGAAGCTAAAGTGTAGTAGCCTTCAAAATTTGAAAATCTTTGCAATATCTGAATGTTAATTTATCTTTTACTTTTGATTAGAAGCAGCATCAACAAATAAATCACAACACTAATAGAGCTGCTCATATGGAGTTTGAATACAAAGAGATACTTGCTTCATCTAAAACATTTCATATAGTCATCGCCTACCATACATTATGTGTCTTGGCACATATTAATAGCTACGGAGAGTGCTTTTACAAATATATATGTATATATATATATATGGTATTTGTATATATATTTGTATATATATGGTATATGTATATATGGTATGTGAACAGTAATTAATTATAAAATGTAAGTTAAGAAACATTGCTCTTTTTACATTTACTGTTTAAAGTGTCAGTCTTTCCCCACACTGACCTGGTGATGGCATTCGTATTGAAGGGAAAGGTTTTCCTTGTGGAATCCTCTGTCTCAGTGTATTTGAGAAGGATATATCTACATTTATATTTATGTATTTGGTTATTATTTATATTTTAAATAATATGTTAATGAACCATAATGTTGAAAAATGAACTAATTGTTATGTAATGATCCCAGATCATAAACCAGGTATAATATCATCATTTTCTTCCAGAAAAACTAAAATTGTTCATTTCAAATTATTTGGAAAATATAATAACCTCAAGTCTTATTTCTCAGGTTTCCAAGCTTTCTTTCATCTTGTTTTTCATTGGAAGATAATTCTATATGAAAAAATAGAATTTATTCCATATTTTTGTGTGTCTATGTATAGATTATAAAATGACAGCAGCCTACATGTGTAAGACATAAGAAAATCATTTTATATTTAGCTAAAAATGACTAAGAGCTTAAAAATCTATGATCATTCTTTGTGGGAAATTACCAGCATGAAAGTTTATTGCTTTAACTTTACCATCTGATTATATTTAGTATTGGCCTGTGAATTAGGTTTTTCTTGATGAAAAACTCAGAGCTATTGTTTACAGATCACTTCGAGTAAGTAGTGATGTTGTCCACACCTCTTCATAAGACTATAATACCTCATTGAAAGCCACTAATAGGATTTTTTCCTTCCTTAATGCTTGATTGTACGTGGCCACCTTTCAAGGATGTAAAATGCAAAGAAGTGTTGTAGCCAAAAATCTGTGACTTATATGTATTTTATTTTATAGGTCAAATGAACATTCCTAATCACTTACAGAAAGGCTTAATAAAGGTTTGAAGTGGAAATCCAAAAAATATTATATTTAAGAAATTCTGCTCAGAAACAGAGCAAGTCCAGCTTTTAATTTTTTAATAATATTTTGGAACTAAAATTAGAAAAAACACTAGAAAAATGTTGTGGGTCATGATTGTGCCCTCAGAGTAACAGACTATACCTGTGAATTGCCAAGGTTCTACAATTATGCATTTGCCTATTTGTGAGACCAACAAACATCACTCTCTTCCTGCTCCAGGATGCCAAGAGAAGGAAGAAGAAAAATACTAGGGTTTCCTGAAAAGAAATAGAAGCTTAAGGAAAATAGGGGCAGAATCTTCCACATTTGGATTTTCATTCGCTTGGAAGATAATACAGAAGAGACCATGAATAACTAAATTGGCAATAATTAGAACTATATTTTCACTGTTGATGGAAGGCATCCTGTACTAGGATGGACCATTTACAAAGGCATCAGACTTCATCCAGACATTGTTGAAAAGAGGTTGCCAAAGTGTTGTTGTCTTCAGTGAATTCTCTTTATTTCCTGTGTCCATCTTTCTGCCTATTCTGATAGGGAAAGTGCTTTTCCAATGGTCATGAGCCAAGAAGAAAATGCCTGAAAAGCTCGGGTTTTCCATGTTCTAAGTGGCTTATAAAATTTATCCCTAATTTACTTCTTAAACTTTACATAGTGAATGAAAATGTTTGAAGATTGAAACTCCCAGAAAAATTTCAGGTAACAGCAGTCAATCAGACAAAAGGGGGTGTTACTTAAATTGTTGTAGGAAGAAAGGTTTTGATAAGATGGGGGCCCTTTAATGAAATAATCAGTTAGCATTCATTGGCCATTGGCTACTTTCTGAAAGGAACTCAGTGCCATGAAACAACAATAACAGACAAACACTAGACATTTAGTGTTGCATTTGCCTCTCCTTTGATTGCTGTGTCACAATTCTTTTGGTATCACAAGATTAGTCAATTTTCAAGATAATTGGGTAAGTGATGGTCTCTTTAAAGAAAAGAAAATGCTAGAGTTTGAATATAATAAGAAGGCTCTCTGATATTGCAATTGGTTCCATAAATCCTCATTACTTTTTAGGTCTTGGATCTACTAATGTCTGGATATATTTAAAAAACATACACATTGTAAAATAGTCCTGTTCAGACATAATAAGATTGCATAGAAGCTGATGAAAATGAAAATAATTTATTAAACCATGGCTAGAATATGATTGTCACTTTATGTTCACCTGTCACAAAGAACATGAACTTTTCATAATAATAAAATTTAAGGGTAGCTGAGGTACACGTTTGTTACATAAGTGGTAACTCACTCTACCAAGATTTGGATGTAGCACACATGTATATAAAAACATTTCTTTCTCATAACTCTCTGATATAATACAAATATTTCTCACACAAGCTACTTAAAATTTTGATAAGTTTCTCAGGCTAAGAGAACACTCTTCTATAACACTACCATTGCTTTAATCACTAGGCACAAATCAGTGATATACAGTCTTCTATAACTTTCTACGCATGTCTTCACTCCCAGCTCCGGCTCTCTGAAATAAGAATTTCTTGGATTGTGGATTTATGGCTTTTTATGTAGGGAATTACCTAGATTATGGTAATTGAGGTGGGAAGACCAATCTTAGCTGTGGGCAGGACCTTTCCCTAGACAGAGGATCCTCTGCAAGAGTGGAAAAAAGCCATTGATCACTAACATGGAAGCATTTACTGCATTCTTCTGAAGTTATATACAATGTAACTCATTCACTACCTCAAGCCCTTGCTTCCTTGATTTCCCATCATGATGGACTGTTCCTTGACCTGTGAGTTGAAAGAAATATTTAACTACTTAAATCAGGTTTTTATGATGTTTATCCGGAAACTAAGACATTTTCTAAATTCAAAGGTTCTTCATTCATGTAATTAATTTTCTAGAACAACGCACAGAAAAACCCTACTTTGGATGACAGTTTTAGTATTTCATGTTGGTCAACTTTATGTCACTGTAACAAAATGTCCTGAAATAACCAATTTATTAAGGAGAAAATGTTTAGCTTGAATAATTTAGTTTGAAAGAAAATAGCTCCCCAAGGGAGTGATGCTACTAGGAGGTGTGACTTTTTTTGAGTAAGCATGGTCTTGTGGGTGGAAGGGTATCACTGTGGAGGTAGACTTTGATATCTAAAGGATGCTCAAGATACCTCCAAAAGTCTCAGTTCACTTCCTGTTGCCTGCCAATCAAGATGTAGGATTCTCAGATCTGCTTGCATGGTGCCATGTTGCCATGCCCCACCATAATAATAATGGACAAAACCTGTGAAACTGCAAGCCACCCAGTTAAATGTTGTCTTTAATGAGTTGCCTTGGTCACAGCAATACAAACCCTAAGATAAGGATCCAGTCTATGACTTGAGCAACTTACTGTTTTTAAGTCTCTCCTAGAGTTGCTAGATGATAGAGGCCAGGAGCAAATAGGCAAACAAAGTGGTTGTCTTGGGATCAGGAGGAAGGAAAATAGGAGGCAGCTGGGCTCTCGCAATAGCTGCTGCAAACCCAACCCCTCAATGTCTCTGATCTCTTATGAGTTCCTTCTCCCTACTTCAACAGCACCACCCTGGAGACCCAACCTTTAACACATGGGCTTTTTGGGACATGTAACTCCCAAACTATAATGTATATCAAAACCAACAAGTTGGGCTAGAGAGACAAGAGACATCTGAATAGTTAGGAGTGATACCTACTCTTTCAGGGATGCAAATTAAATTCCCTCACCCATAGGGGAGTTCACAGCCATTTGTAGCTATAATTGCATGTGGTGCTTACAGCCATCTGTAGCTCCAGTTCTGGTGGCATCTGATGCCTTCTCACACACCAGGCTCATGTATAGTGCATAAGCATATATGCAGGTAAAACACCCATACCTATGAAATAAAGATAAAATTTAAGATTAAATTAAATAAGAACCACACAAAATAATTGGTATCAGGAGCATCTCTGAGACACTCACTAATGCTTTATACATGTTTTTTTAACAGTATGATACTATGCTTTTTTCTGTTACATAGGAAATTTCATTTTGACCTTTATGAATGCCTTTGGCACGATTTATTTTTTGTATATAGGAAATACAGGTGACACAGTGGTGAGAGACAAAAATCCCAAAAAGTGTTTTTATTTCTGAACAAAGAAGTGAGTACAGGGAGTGAAAACATACTGGGATCATTGTAGTGATGCTATTTCCTTTGGGCAAGACATGGCCATTAGCCCTCTTAGAGAAGTGATTCCTGTGGTTATCAGAAAATGCCTTGGACTTGTCATCATGGTAGTCTATGGTACTATAATGGGACTGTTAATATTTACATTCAACAACCCTCACTTGAGTCACCAGTCCTTCCTGTTATTCAGCTTCACCTTGGGGATTCTAGAGGACTCAAGGGGTTCAATCCTGATTGTGAACTGGAACTTGAGTTGCAATATTTTCTAAATTTGTTGCCCATGCTCAGGTGGGATGTCTTGGCAATATAACTACTTTTGACTCACCAATATTCCTGTATGTAACTGTATGTAAACCTTCACCTATGTGTCCAATCATCCCCACAATAAATTTGTGGATTAACTATGCTGAACTAAAATTGAATCATTTCTTTGTTCTCCTTGTGGTTTATCTAGTTTTAATAGATATTTCTCCATGTCTTTCCAGGAAAAGCGATGTAGCAGATACAGATGTATCTTAGAATCTCTCTGGAAACTACAGCACAATAAATATAGATGCTTCCTCTAGAAAGCAACGCAACAGTGGTAATGAAGGCATGGTATGTCTGTAGTCTATTAAAGCAGACTGGCTTCAATTCTCACCATTTCGTTCTTAATTCAGAACAATGTTACCAGTTACTTAAAAATATGCATTATAACTAAGAAATATTTTTATAAGGAAAACTCATTAAAGCATTATCATTATATACTAACTGATTATTGTGACACAGCAGTAAGGACAGAATGCTGATGATCATGGTAATGATGATAATGCACAGAGGAAGGGCAGGTCATACAAATTATGGGCATTATTCTGAAAATTTCACTTCAATTATTGCCCAACTTATATTCATTAGAAAGCATTTTAGGAACATACAAGAAATCATGATATGTGTGCATTTTTATTCTTACTCATAAGTTTTAACCTTAGGTAAGTAATGATGAAAGTGTTCTTTATAAATAATGTCCAGTAAAACATCATTTATATTAGTAAAAACTTGAGAAAAGTCTAAAACAGTGGTATGGGGAATCATTAACAAATTGTGGTATATTCACCAGCTTATGTTTTCAAAATGTAAACAATAAAGTAAGCAAAACATAAGTTATCACAGTAAATTTAAAAACTAGAATGTAAAATCAGAAGTGTTCAATTGATTCAGTGTTTGACAATTCTGATCAAGACAAATAATATTTTCTGTCATTTCTGGGCTACAGGATGAGACAAATAGATTAATGTTTCTTAACTTGATACTGTCATTTTGCTGTAGTTCATCTTGTTGCAAATACTGTTTAATACTTAGAGGAAACATGAACAGTAGGGGATTTTGAAAAATAATTTTTCAAACAGTGTCACTTCTTTCTGAAATCTCCATTAATGGCACGCTCCTTGAACAGGATGCTGAACTTGCTTTCTCTTAAATAAAACACCTTATTTGGCAACGAATCCTGCATTGATTCAAACAAAGTAATTGCGTGGTTCCAAATCCTTTCAATTTATGGGGCTTTTTTCTCCCCATCACAGCTGGTTACTAAATCCTAATGCAGCTGCCACCCACACATCCCCAGCAGGCAGAATAAAATGGCCACTGGTCAGGGTTCAGGCTGTATTTGCCTCTTCGCAATTGACAGAACAGTTGTGAAAACCCAGCTCTGACAGAATTGGCATGTGAAGAAAATTGATGAGGGCAGAATATCCAAGGAACAGAAGGGGAAGAGGCACGCTCAGGATCAGCAGCTTCAAGGACATGCCAGAAATCTGCTGGAAGCATTGAAACATCTTTACAAGCAGTGGCAGATCAGCCCCATGCTGCCATCAAGAGTGAGACAGCTCAATTTGGAACCAAGCAATGAAGCCCAATGCTGAAATCCAGAGTCTGGTCTTCCTAGGAGAAACACTAGAATCATTCTGAAAGAAACCTTGAGCTATGTTGTAGCTTTGCCAAAGACTTACCAACCAGGCTTAATTGATAATTAACTTTCTAGCACTGACAGGCAGCCCATTAGAAATCAAGGGTGACCATTCTCAGACAGCTTAGATTTTCACTTGAAGTAATTTAACAAATTACATTCTGCTCTTCAATTTAGGGTAGAGGATGAAAGAACTAATTTTTCTTATCTATTTTCTCAAGTCTTTCATTTTTCTTTCTTTTTAGAAAAACAAAGTCAATAAACAGCTGCTGTCAATGAAAGAACTATTAAAAAATTGAACAAAAAATCCTATAAACATATCACTCAGTAAATTGACTAGTTAAACTAAATGGTAGTGAACCTTGGTGTGTCTATCTTTATATGATATACTATTTCCATAGAAAATTTAAAGCAAGTTATAAATCTGTTTCATTAACTACATCTCCAAACAGAGATCTCAGAAAATATCTTCATCTATCATTTTCTGATATCAGATTTTATTAATTTATAAACACACATTAATTACTTAAGGAAGAAAAGAGAATTTAACCTGAAACATATATGTTTAACTAGATATTTTCTTCATCTATATGCCATTATTATTATAGGTTCAGTGAATATCCCTTATACTTTAAATTATTCATTTCAACAAACTCTAAATCTGTAATAATAGCCTATTCTTAAAACAAGAGAAATGTAAAAGAGTGGATATTGTTGAGTTGTCCATTCTAAGAAGGTGTTGCTTTTTGTTGAAAATTTGTTTTCAATTCATACATTTTGAAGAAAGTAACTGGAAACATTACAGTCAACACCATTTCCTGAAGTTGAATAAGCACAGATTTTACAACAAAACAGAGGACCCAGGTCCACATATAGATCCTTCCTTTATAAGATGATTACCATGAACTAACTACTTTAGCACTTACTGTTATTTATCTTAACTTATTTTAGTTCTGTGGGAGTTTCTATATTGCTACAACCATGATTTGCTAGTACCTAATTAACATGTATTACTTAACAATGCTAGGAGTCACACACCAGTGGTGCGGGAGAATTGTCTGTATTCTGTCAATCATGTTATAAATAAACACTGATTGGCCAGGCAGAAAGTATAGGTGGGTCAACCAGACAGGAAGTAGAGACTGTGCAATGAGAACAGGAGTATTCTGGGAAGCAGGAAGCTCCCTTTGCAGTTCTACCCAGACCACCAAAGAAACAAGATGTGAGCTGCTCGCCGAGTGCCACGGCTATGGTGGCGCCTGTGTGACAGAATGCCTCTGTGGTGGAAGTCAGCATAAGGTGAGGGTCTTGAGTTTCCTAGAGTGATGCCCAGGCAGTTCCATGGCAGTCGGCTCAGAATAATAATGTCCAATCAGCCTTTTCGATCCCCCTGTTCCATGGCCACACTGTTCTTAGTGTATCTTTCTCTTTCTATCCTGTTTTTATTCCTTCTGATTATCACAGGCTTATTGTACAAAAAGGCTATGGTTCCTTTATACAAGGAAATGTTCCCAATAATTAAATGAGTTCAGAGGAACTCATACATCAGTCTCCGCCTGATGGATGTAAGAGAGTGGAAAATACCTACCTCCACTCCCTTTGACTGGTCAGTATGCCAAGCTCGGGAGAAGATAGGAAAATTATGAGAGGCAGAGATAAGAGTTTTACACGCTGCTTTTTAGAGAAGGCTTGCTAAAGATAAGGGATCCTTAGGACACATTAAAAGAGTATGTTAAGAAAGCAGGAGAGGACTTGCTTAAGATAAGGAAAGCCTTAGTACACATTAACAGAGGATGATAAGAAAGCAGTCTTAGAAAACCTTAAAATTGCCCTGTATTATTGGTACAGAGTTTGGCCATTTAACA